>JXCR01145243.1:43436-90245 GCA_002079205.1 Phalaenopsis hybrid cultivar | reverse complement strand
TATATATATATATATATATATATATATATATATATATATATATATATATATATATATAAGGGCAAGATTCACCTAAATGGTCTTAGCCTTCCAAGGTCAAAGATATGCATTCAAAATGAGAATAATAGAGATTACAAAAGTCTTCAATGGGGCAGATCATAAAGGTTTCCCTTTAGAAGAAATAAGAGAGGCTTAGAAACACTTTTGGTGATGAGTGGACTGTCAGCCTTAAGACCAGCTTTTGCAAGCTAGTTAGCTGGTCAGTTACCTTCTCTGTGGATAAACTCTAACTTCAGATTGAGGTTGGAGGTCATGGGATGAATCTTATGTATTTGCTGCAGAATATGCCAAGGGCAATTAATATGATTCAAGAGAACACTGGTCAAAATCTTGGAGTCAGAATCTACCAATAAATCCTGGATTTTGGCTCTAGCAGCACTGTAGATAGCCCAATATACTGCAATTGTTTCAGCTTCTAAGGCATCCCTTACAATAATGGAAGAATGATAGTTAAGCAGACAGGAGCCCTGTGAGTTTCTAAAAAGTCCCCCAATGCAAGCATCAGATTGGTAAAATCTACCATCTGTATTTACTTTCAGCCACCCTGCATCAGGTTTGAGCCAATAGACTAAATGGTGTTCAGGAATAGGTTGACCAATTCTGTTGCCAATTAATAGTAAATCATGAAAAGCCTTCCAAATAGAGAGTTTTTTCATGTATGCAAGGCAATTAGAGGCCACATTTGTATTTAGTTGCTGCTTTTATTCAATTTTGGCTTGATTCCTAGCCATCCAAATAAACTAAGCCACAACACAAGGGATGGTAATTAGGTTATGTTGATTCCAATACTTCTAGCAAAAGAGAAATTGTTGCCATGTAAGAGTGATTGTTTGCACTTGCAAATGGTTGAGCACTTCTGACCACACTTGCTGAACAAAGCTACACTGGAAGAATAGGTGTTCAAATTTTTCCTCTTGCTTTATGCACAAAACACAGAAAGAAGGGCCTCGCAACCCCTTCAGATTCAGGATGTCATCAATTGGGAGAAGCCTAGAAAATAGTCTCCAAAGAAAGAAAGTAATTGAGAGAGACAAAAATTTCCCCCACAGTGGTTTCCCCCATGAGGCCTTCAATCCATGAGGCTGTTGAGAATAGATGTAAGCTGAAATGAATTGTAATGGGCTCTTTTTAGTGATGAGTTTCCTGGTATGTTCTAGAGGTATGCTAATAATCTTGTGAATGAAAGAGTTATCTAGGATATTCTGTAGAGCATGCAGATTCCAATGGCCCTTAGTCTAGCAGTCAGATACCTTGGAATTTAGATTTAAAGGGGCTGAGTGGACATCAGCCAGCTTCCCTTCTCCCATCCAGTTATCCAACCAGAAGTTAATATTCCCCTCCCTTAATTCCCAAATAAAATGGTATTCATCAGTGTCCTTGATCTTAAGCATTTGAGACCAGACTATAGAATCTCCCAATTTAGGGGATGTTGACCTCACTTTTTGCTGAGGTCTAGTTTTTTCCTCTTTAGTAGCCTAACATCTAGCCATAGACTATCCTGTTGACTATTCCTAGAAAACTAGAAAAGGAACCCTCATCATTAGAAATTCCAAACTCCTCTTTGCTCAACTTGAAGTTCCACATATTGGTCCTAACCTCTAGTACCTAGTAGGTGGGGTCATTATGGGGGAGCTCAAGAAGAGTTTCCATAGGACTGCTTGCCCTTAGGGTTGACTCTGGGTGTTGTTCTAGAGCTAAGGTCTCACCTCACTCACAATCACTCACAAATACAACCCGAAATTTCTTGACTTTGATCCCTTAACCCTTTGGGAGACTCATGTAGATGGTCCCCTAAACCCACTCGCCCTAAGCTAGGTTTTAGCTAAGACCAATACATAGAGGACCCATATGGGGTTTTCATTGATCCATAGCTCATTTATGATGGTTAGCTATCCAGTTCTACAAAAAAATACTCAACTTGGTCTTTTTCCACTAAACCGCCAAATTACCTAAGTACCCTTGAAACCTTACATTTAGCCAAAATTCCCAAATTTACCCAAAATAACCCAAATTTGTTCAAAAATCATTTCAAACCTTTTGAAAACATTCAAATTACCCAAAATCACCAAAAATTGCCAAATTACAAAAATGCCCATCCTTAACCCAAAATTTCAAAAATTCCAAAAAATCCTAGAAATTTCCAAAACCTTTCAAATATTCCCAATTTCATTTTTCTCAACTACCACATGATCCAATTTGATCAATTTGACCATTTTGATTGAAATCCCCAAATTGACTTTAAAGGCCCATTTTCCCTAAATTCAGCTCAAATGTCCATCAATTTGGTCCCAATTTCTCCCAATTTCAATTATAAACTCAAATTCAGCTTCCATATGACTAATGTAAACCAAATCCAAGTTCAATTGGCCCATTCTTTGAGCCTAATTTTGATCTAAATCAAACCCCTAATTTTTGCCATATGACTTAATCTCACCGAATTGAACCTATAGCCTACTCAATTTGCCACAACTTATGTTGAAAGCTCTTCATAACACTCTTACACATAAAACATGACCTTTAATTGGCCTTGTTGAGGCCCCAGTTTCATTTAATATTAGCCCAAGTCCAAAAATCCTCAAATTTGCCCCAAACTGGCCATATCTCAAAATTCCACCAAATTGATTACCTTAGCCCCAAAATTGACACCCAATTTATGTTGAAAACTCTTCATGACATTTCTATCAACCATTATAAACAATCAATTTGGAATTAGCCCAAGCCTAGCCCAATCTAGACCCAAGTCTAGCCCAACATGCCCAATGTGTCAAAAATTCAAAAATTCCTCAAATTGAACCCCAAATTGAACTCAAATTCACTTCAATCATTCACAAAAAATGTTCATTACAAACGTCTACACAATGTTGATCAATCAAGTGGGCTCAAGGTCATGGCTAGCCTAGCCCAAACCCAAGTATAGCAAAATTGACCTACATGGACCCCTTCACCAAAAGTTGACCCAATCTAGCTAAATTGGACAAACAAACACCACCATAATAAAATTTTGGATCTTATTGACTAGGCTAAACCCCATGTAACCACCCAAATGAGTCATGGGCCAAAGGATCCCTAAATCAAGGGATTTACTTCCAAAATTGCTTAAGCCTAAGGGATTTTTGTCAAAACTAAACACCTCCCCAAATTAATTGTTGTGACAGATTCCCCTGGATCACCTGACCTCCTGGCCAACTCCCCTAGCCTTGTCGGCCGGCCTAGTCACCGGAGGAGCCAAAACCATGAGCCACCACCCAAAATTTAAACCCAATTCAAACCTTGAGGCCACCTCATCCCATTTTAAATTTAGAGCTTCTCTGCCCTCCACATAAGCATCATTTTACATGCCCTCAATTGGCCCACAGTGCAACTTTAAGCCATTTTTATAAAAGCTCCACCTCCATGGCCATGGACGGGGTTCTAAAAATTTCTTAAGGATACCCTTTGAAATCACTCCCTAAGCTTCCTTAAGACTTCCACAATGCAACCCAACCACTCCATTGCCCAAATTTACCTTGCCAAAGTTTAATTTTTGAGCTCAAATCCTTGCCGGAGACAAGACATTCTCCACCACACATCCACAGTGCACCAAATCCAAATTAAACTCACCCACACCATCACCACACTGAACTAAGACAAAACCTTATCAAATCCCCCTCATACAGAGCCTCTAAGATAGCTCAAGACCAACACCCAATTCCGGCCTTGATTGAATTTGGGTTTAGACCTTTCACTAAGACCAGAGGCTCAATCCTTAGGTTCCTTGGACCTCCACAAACGTGTCGAGCACCTCTGATTGAAGCTTCCCTTCTTAGAGCAAAGGTATTGAAATTCCCCTCTTCCTGAGCCTATTTTGATTCTCTGTTTAATTAGAATTAATTTAATGGCATGATTACCGTATGGATGTATTTGTCACACTTAGACAAGTCCATAAGATCAAACCCCATAAGATTTGATTGAGTCTTGAGGGAGATCTTAAGATTTTAGTGTGGACGGTTCTCGGGTTAGCTTATTTGGGGACGATGACGGGGAGCCATCTGATCGCGTGTTTATCTCGTTAACAAACGAGATATTGCCGGATGAACTTTTAGTGTGTGAACCACGGGTCGTGTGGCATGCCAAGGTGGAAAGTGCAAAGAATGGGAGTGGGTCGCATCGCCCTTCGGAGCTGCCTAAGATGAGGTAGCGCCGCGCATTTAAATAAGTAAATAGGAATTAAATAATTCAGAAAATGATCCCTAACTTTAAAAATTCATATCTTGGTGTAGAAAAATCACAAAAAATAAAAAAAAAAATACTCTCTTGCTCAGTGAACAAAGGAGAATAATGTGAAAATAATTTGAAGTTTATGTGATGCATATTTTATTTTTAATTAATTAAACACTGTTTTGAGTCTTTTAATTCTCCATGCTTGTAGACATTTCACCATGGCTTGAAATTTTGGCATGTTGTTGCCTCTATCTCAGGGAACCTTCTCTAATTTTGCCAAAGTCAGAGGAGATCTCTAGACATAGATCCATATTTTTCAAGTTTATGTCTATTACTTGCATAAATTAATCATAATAATTAGCATATTATTTAGAAAAATCCAAAAAAAAATTGGAAGGTTTGTTGTGACCAGACAACTCTTTGAAAAATATTTCACGAGTTAAGTCATTAAGATTGCACCAAATTTTTAAAAACTTTAAAATGCAAAGAAAATTAATTTTGGGAAACACAGGCATCTAAATTACTTAATTTTTAATCTTTGCTAAGATTCAAAGTTTAGATAACTCCCCATAAAAATTTCAGAACATTTGGAGCTCATTTGATAACTCAAATTGATTTTCTAAGTTAAATGTCATTTTTAACACTAAAATGATGTTTAACAATTAAAATATAACTCAAAAAATTATGAAAATTAGTTTTTGGAGTTCTCTGTGATCAGATGAATTTTCTAAAAATAAATTTGTAATTAAACTAAAAATTCCATTTTAAACCTTTCTTTAATATTTAAATAATTAAAAAATGATAAAAATCACACAAATAATAAAATTCATAGAAATGTTCTAAATTATTTCCTAAGCACTTAGGAATAATTGGAATATTTTTCCTGATTTTCTAAATGAAGATATTGAAGTTTAAAGCTTAAAATAATTTTTAGAGGCTAAAAATGAATTTTTACTAAAATAATTCTAACAATTCAAAGAAAAATAAAAAAAATGTGAAATATGTTTCTCTAGGTTCCTTGACCTTAGAGATATTTAATAAAAATATAAAACTTAATTTTTCACATTTAAAATATTTTATAATTAATAAATACTCCAAAACTTGAAATAATTCTAATAATTTAAATAAATTCAAAAGATCATGAAATTTGGTCTAAGTGTTCCTCTGGTCTAAGTCTTCCTCTAATAAAAATTTCAAGTGATTAGGCTTTGTCTTAGTCAAGTTATGGAATTTTCTTTGAAAAATCATATTCTTGCATATAAATAAATATATAAATTAAATTAAAATTTTAAAAATAACATTTTCTCCTCTGATGTCTTAATTGACCCATGAGTAAGGTGGGATGCAAATTCCAAAGTCAATTGAATTAAATTTGATGAATTATGAAGTATTAGGGCCTTAGGGGCAAAAGTGTAATTTTAGAAATTTAGCCTTAATTAACATTTAAGCTTAATTCAAGAAAAGGAAATGAGCAACCTTTGATCTTAATTAACATATTTGGATGACTAAAACATAAGGGATTAATTGGTAGATACCAATCTCACTTCTTCCAAATAAAGGATAAATCTGAAATTTCCTAGATGATTAAAATTTGGGAGTCTACCAAATTAAATGATCCTAGACTTAGTGGTATAGTCTTGGGTGTTAATAACTCACTAATTTAATACCCCTATCTGGTGTTCAAGTGACATTCAAATGTTTTGATGATGAATTATTATCACTTAGAAATCTCTTTCAAAATGACTAAAACATCCACCAGGATCTTAAGGGCTTAGTAGTGACCTAAGATAAATCAAATTTATTAAATGAGGATTAGAAAAGTGAATAAAAAAATTGAACACTTTCAAAACACTACAAGCCCAAGTTAAAACCAAAATTGGCTAAGTGCTTTAATAACACTAAGTTGCCCCTTTAAGGGTCTTCACCTGCATAATTCTCAAATTGAATGACAAATGATAATTACTCTACTATTAGAGATGATTGAAACATCAATGTTCATTGAGCATTGGAGATATTTACAGGATGAGTTATTAAGCAACATAATAAGTTTAGAAAGAGCTCGAAATTTTTCATCATGCGGTGAGAGGGAAGCATGGACCTACTTCTTTCTCCAGATCTGTTGGATACCTCGGAGGTCTACTAAACTTAATATGTTTTGCTTAACAAAAATAGTCCTTAATCAAATTAATAGGGACCCACCAAGATATGAACTAGGGTTGGGTAGATCACTAAAATCTTACTTTTAAGCTTTATATAAAGTGCTCTCACATGCATTTTAAGTTTGAAGTGGTGGAACGAGAAGACTCGCCAGGTACGCTTTTTATAGTTTAAATTGTCATCTTTCTTGTACTTTCATACTATACTTTTTTATGCTTATAAAACTTGCATGTTAAACAACAATGTCACTTTGCATGAAAACCAAAACTGCTAGGATAGCCACAAAACCAAAAATAAAACCAAAATTAAATCTAAAATCAACCAAGATAAAATTCACTGCCACAACATTCAAATTATAAGATAACTCAAAATTTAATCACAAACATCATGAAACAACAATTGCAACTAAATTAAGATGTATCTATCGGATGATCAAGAATCCCTCGAAGAAGGTAATCTACGGTTGTTAACGAGGTTTCCCACTGTCTAAATGAAATTATGGAACTCATTAAGTTGAATTTGGTAAATTCATTTGGACTAAGTGAATCCAATAGAAAATAATGGTACTGGAATGAGGGAATCGTAGGATCCTAACCGGTGTCACTGTAATCAACTTTAACATGCCCCATAATGCTTAAAGAACTACAACCATAGGGCCATCTGATTTGACATCATAACTTGACACCCTAGAAAACTTAAACTCTTCACGACAAGGAGCTTGGAGCTAGCATGGTGGGTAGCACAGCCATCTTCAACAACAAAACATGTCTTCCTCAGCTAAACCAATTTCCTTCCTTAGAATTAAACAACCAAGTCATAGGATTTCGAGATAGTTTGCCTATGCAACGTAATTCCTCACCTTATCTTTAGGCCTTTGTACAACTCTGTTATACAATATAAGCCCTAACTCGTTTTAGGATTCTGAGGTTGTCATTCGTTACGGCCTAAATTCCCACATCTTTGAGGTTATTTGTGTGATCGTTTCACACAAATGTAAGCCCTAAGCAAATAAAATTTATAGGATGAAACACTCAAATAATTTCTCCTCAAAACTAAAGCCAAATAATACGATAGATTAGGAAGTCACCGAGGTTCTCCTCCGAATTCATGACATCCCCTAGTTCTACCTCCTTTGGATTCCAAAAACAAAATACTTGAAATTTGAGCCAATCCCATTTCACACCTCTTTGTCCAATTTTGTTTAAAACTCTTGTCTTTTTGAACTCTTTGAAGATAATATTCCCTAAATTTTATCGAGAGTTTTCTTAGGTAACTTCAATTATCTAAGATGTAATTAACTTAGGGGCTTGCCCTTATAAGAAGCTTTTCCGAACCCAGCTTAATATAAACCCTATTTAATTCTTCATATTAAATAGGGGAAATTGTCGGCAAATAAAGTGGTTTCGCAGACCAAACTAACGTCATATATTTTTTTGTTTATTTGATCGAGTCTCATCCTCAAGTCTTGTAATTATCCTTCGGGATAGATACAGGGTTTGAGGTATAGTGCTCTTTCATTTAAACTATAAAAAATATGGGGTCAGTTTGATTTTATATTTTTCCAAAACTTAAATCTATATGTAAATTAAAATGTCAGTCCGAAGCGGGCGACGAGATTTTGATTTCGGTGACCGACAACTTCTTACGGGCAGCTCCACAACCAAAATAATGCCAATCAGGAAAGCAAGAGAAGGATGGATATCTCTGCAGTATTTTCCTTTCAAGAATTTTTCCCAGAGAGACTCCTGTTGACCTCACTTTTAGTGAAGGTCCTAAAATCATATCCATAGACCAAACTCAACTTGAGGAATCTTATGATTTAAGATTCTCAGACATATTTAAAAGACCTAAAATGATCATTGTGATCATTAAGATAAAGGGTATACCAACATTGGCTTCTTTGGACATACCTAGGGTTATTAAAATTCAAAAAATTGAAATAACCCTCAAAGCACTCCTTTTGGAGCTTAACAATGACAATACCCTAAATGATCAGATCAGTGGTGACAAACCCTAATCTGGTCAAATTTTGACTTAATGGTCACCATAATGATCATAAAGTTAACATTGACACTTAATTACCCCAATTGGTCAACTTTGACCCAAATAGTCAATTTTGTTCAAACTGGTCAATTTTGGTCAAACTGATCAACTTTTGTTAATTTGGACCCACGAATCAGTTCAAACCGTAAAATGGTCAAATTGGATTATTTGATCATTTTAAAACACGAAAATGATCAAACTGGACCATTTGGTCAACTATAGACACCATTGACTAACTATTGGTCAAAATGGCTAAGGTGAACCTCCATGATCACCACTTTGACCATTTGATCATTCATAGACCCAAATGACCACCATATGGTCAAGACAACACCATATGGTCAATTTGACCATTCTGGTCAACTTTGGTCAACATTTCTCAACCTTGGTAAAACCGAAGTCATACCCCTAAAGACCCCATGACTAACCTAGACATGACAAGGTTAAAAAAGTCATATTGGTTAACATTGATAAAACTTGGTCAACCAAGTCAATTTCAATCAAATTTGGTCAAACTCACCATTTTGATCAATATTTGATATCTTTGTCAATATATTTTAATCTCTTAATTAATTAATTATTTAATTAAGTAAATGAGAGTAAAATTAAATACCATTAAACCTAGGGTTTAAATAGAAAATTATGGTTTAAGCTCATGGCAAACAAATCCATGGTAACCTTAAAACCATATTTTAAATTTAAATCCTAAATTTGACTTATGAGGGATCATTAATGGGTCATCTAAAACCCATTAGACCCATCATGAAATATTTGGTAATTTAACCAACCCATTAATCATGATTTTAACCATGGTTAAAGATCATAATGACACCATAATGAGAAAAGGGACATGTGTCAATCTCTCTTGAAACCAAAGCATGACATAGAAGCTTAGGTGGACAACACCTCAAAACCTCACCAATGGAGAGAAATAACTTAGATAAGCCTCATTTATCATGGTTGAATTCATCATGAGGAGAAAGGTGAGTAAGAAGCATATGTGTCATGTTTCCTTTAATCCATAGAATGAGCTGATAGAATTATGTGGTGAAGGCTATCTCAGCAAATTCTAGCCAATATTATCCACCTCACAGGTGAGCCAATGAGGGGAAGACTTAACCTTTAAACACCAGTTATGCTTAACCCACATTAAGTCTAATTAATCAATTAAACCTTACCTAAATTAGGTTTAATTAACTTTTAAACCCAATTAGACTTAACCATATTAAGTCTAATTAATCAATTAAACCTTACCTAAATTAGCTCTAATAAAGCTTTAAATACCAATTAGACCTTACCCATATTAATTCTAATTAATCAATTAAACCTTACCCAAATTAGGTTTAATTAACCTTAAACCCAATTAGACTTAACCCATATTAAGTTTAATTAATCAATTAAACCTTACCCAAATTAAGTTTAATTAACCTTTAGACACCAATTAGACTTAACCCATATTAAGTCTAATTAATCAATTAAACCTTACCTAAATTAGGTTTAATTAACTTTTAAACCCAATTAGACTTAACACAAATAAGTGTAATCAATCAATTAAACCTTACCTAAATTAGTTTTAATTAACCTTTGAACACCAATTAGACTTAACCTTATTAAGTCTAATTAATCAATTTAAACCTTACCCAAATTAGGTTTAATTAACCTTAAACCCAATTAGACTTAACCCATATTAAGTTTAATTAATCAATTAAATCTTACCTAAATTAGGTTTAATTAACCTTTAAATACCAATTAAACTTAACTAATATTAAGTCTAATTAATCAAAATAACCTTACCAAAATTAGGTTTAATTAACCTTTAAATACCAATTAGACTTAACCCATATCAAGTCTAATTAATCAATTAAACCTTACCAAAATAAGGTTTAATTAACCTTAAACCCAATTAGACTTAACCCATATTAAATCTAATTAATCAATTAAACCTTATCTAAATTAGGTTTAATTAACCTTTAAACACCAATTAGACTTAACCAATATTAAGTCTATTTAATAAATTAAACCTTACCAAAATTAGGTTTAATTAACTTTTAAACCCAATTAGACTTAACACAAATAAGTCTAATTAATCATTTAAACCTTACCTAAATTAGGTTTAATTAACCTTTAAACGCCAATTAGACTTAACCTATATTAAGTTTAATTAATCATTTAAACCTTAACAAATTTAGGTTTAATTAACATTAAACCTAATTAGACTTAATCCATATTAAGTCTAATTTAATCAATTAAACCTTACCCAAATTAGGTTTAATTAATCTTTAAACCCAATTAGACTTAACCTATATTAATTCTAATTAATCATTTATACCTTACCCAAATTAGGTTTAATTAACCTTAAACCCAATTAGACTTAACCCATATTAAGTATAATTCAGTAATTATACCTTTCCCAAATTAGATTTAATTAACCTTAAACCCAATTAGACTTAACCCATATTAAGTCTAATTAATCAATTAAACCTTACAAAAATTAGGTTTAATTAACATTAAACCCAATTAGACTTAATCCATATTAAGTCTAATTAATCAATTTAACTTTACACAAATTAGGCTTAATTAATCTTTAAACCCAATTAGACTTAACCCATATTAAGTCTAATTAATCTGTTAAACCTTACCTAAATTAGGTTTAATTAACCTTAAACCCAATTAGACTTAACCCATTTAAGTTAATTAATCAATTTAAACCTTACCTAAATTAGGTTTAATTAACCTTAAACCCAATTAGACTTAACCCATATTAAGTATAATTAATTAATTAAACCTTACCTAAATTAGGTTTAATTAACCTTAACCTAATAAGACTTAACCTATATTAAGTCTAATTAATTAATTAAACCTTACCTAAATTAGGTTTAATTAGCCCCAACCTAACAACTTTAAACTTAAGTTCAACCCATATTGAACTTAAGTTAAACCTATAACTTAGGTTAAACCCAACCTAAATCTAACTCAACCAAACTCTAGGTTCAACATATACTGAACCTAAATCAAACCTTAAACATAAGTTCAATTCAAATTCAACTTAGATCAGCATAAACCTTAGGTTCAATTAAAATTGAACCTAACTCAGCTCAACCCTTAGGTTATACCTATATTGAACCTAAATACTTTAAGTCCTAACCACATTGGACTTAAAACCATTTCATCTCTTAGGTTATACCTACATTGAACCTAAAACATCTTAAGTCCTAACTACATTGGACTTAAAACCAATTAAACTCTTAGGTTCTACCTATATTGAACCTAAAACATCTTAAGTCCTAACTACATTGGATCTAAAACCAATTCAATCTTTAGGTTCTACATACATTTAACCTAAATCATTTTAAGTCCTAACTACATTGAACATAAAACTAATTAAACTCTTAGGTTCTACCTACATTGAACCTAAAACATCTTAAGTCCTAATTACATTGGACTTAAACCATTTCTAATCCTTAGGTTCTACTATATTGAACCTAGAACTTCTTAAGTCCTATCCACATTGGACTTAAAACTCTAAGTTATACCTACATTGAACCTGAATCATCTTCAGTTTCACCGACATTAAACCTAAATCTTAGGTTTCAATTAAACTCTCTCAGGTCTAATTGACATATGACCTAAAACAAATGACATCATAAAAATCTAACTCACCGACATAAATGACATAAAATTCATCTTAAAAAACATTAAAACACAACTTAAACATCTGTGTTTAGATTTATGAAGATTTCTTGGACGACGCAATCTATGTTTGTTGACAAGAATCCTTCGGTCTTGGTTTAAAAACCTTTCAGACTAAGTAAATTTGAATACTTCATGGCCTCGGGAATATGGAGCCATAGACATCTTGACCGGGTTGTTTTAAAATTATTCAACCAATTAAATTACCAACTAAAATTGATAAATCTGACAACATGATTTTATGCTAATCATGACTTGATGTCCGTTAGAATCTCTTCCTTCATCTAAGGGGATATTGCATGTTCCACTCGTTTGAGTAACTCGCAGACTGAACAACACTCTTTGACAGCTTGTCTCTGAAAAAATGAGCTAACTCGAGTGATAGGGGTAGACTTCTTTTTCTCTCTATCCTATCCGTGAAGTGATGGTAACGCATCAGCAATCTTCTGGACACTCTCGTGTCTTTCGGTGTCCACTAGAGGATAAAATCTGCTTCCTCGCAGCAGTGGATGTATTTCTGGTATTTCAAACTCCTCTTGGTGAGGCTCTTCCTCGACAGGTATTTCCTCAGGAGTCTGGGCTTTTGTAGCCCTTCAAACTCTTCTGTTACGGTTTCTCTTCTAAGTTTGGGTTAATGGAGCAATTTTTTGAACTCGATCCAATTTCAAACACTAAAGGTAGGGTAGTTAATCCTTCAGTTGGATCCTCAACAATCATTATTTCTTTTCCGCTGGGAACAACAGGTTTGGTAGGTGCCACAATGACAATAGTAGTCTTGGCTTTCTTGTAGGAAGGGAAGTCCTGAAGACAGTCCAGGTCAAATTCAGCAGACGACTCTTGAATTTCTGGAGCGGTAACTTTCATCACGACGAATGGAGCCTTCCCGAGGATAACCTCGAGGTCTTCAAATCTGGCTCCAAACTTAATGGTGGGAGCAACATTGCGGGCTTCATGGCTTGTAGGCAAGTTGCAGGAAAAGTTCAGTGTCGGGTAGGCCATTATAGCAGCTTTAAAATAGAAAGTTTTGGGGTTAGCTATATGGCCAAAACCTTGTAATCTTAGTGCAAGCACTGAAAATTTACAGAGGTTGATCTGTAGATCGGGTAAGTCTTAGTTTGTTGGGATATTAAAATTTTCAATAAAAAGGTAATTTGAAAGTAGAAAAATATAATTAATATAAGAAAATATTAAAGCGTGCATAGCACAACATAATTTGATTTAATTTGCAAAGTAGCAAATCAGATTTGAGAGGAGATGTGAAGTGTTTAGGGCCCAGTGCGGGACCCATTTAGCAACACACACTGCCCAGGTGGAACTAGTCCACCAACACACTTATTGGGGTCCAACCCCTCATGAAGATTTAAAGAGTCCTTAATGGCCTTCTGAACCCCTCTATTCAAATGTGATTGAGCAGGTAGTCCTGAAGTCCAAAAAGTCGACCGTACTTTCCCAAGGCAGAAACGGGTAAAGCATGCCAACAGAAGAAGGGTAATTTTGGTTCGTAAAGGACATGAATGCATTACCAATGTATGAAGATAATTTTTCTTTGTTTAAATGGAGAGAAAAGATCTTCCCTAGCGAAGACGCTTGAAGCTGTCAACACTACTTTGGTTGGAGTTGCCCGTAAGAAGCTGTCGGCCACCAGAATTGAAATCCCATCGCCCGCTTCGGAAGGACGTTTAAGTTTAGAAAAGTATGAAATCAAACTGACCCCATATTTTCATAGTTTAAATGAAAGAGAACTATACCTCAAACCCTGTATCTATCTTAAAGGATAAACACAAGACTTGAGGATGAGGCTCGATCAAATTAACTAAAAAAGGTATGACGTTTGTTTGGTCTGCAAAACCATTTTATTTGCCGACAATTTTTGCTATTTAATATGAAGAATTAAATTGGGTTTATATTAAGCTGGGTTTGAGAAAAGCTTCCTGTAAGGGCAAGCCCCTATAGTTAATTACATCTTCAATGACCAAATTCATCTAAGAAAACTCTCGATAAAAATAAATAAATATTATCTTCAAGGAATTCAAAGGAATGGACTTTTCAATGAAATCAGACAAAGTGGTGTGAAAGGGGAATGGTTCGAATTTGGAACATTTTATTTTTGGAATCTAAAGGAGGAAGATCTAGGGAATGTCATAGATTCAGAGGAAAAACCTCGGTGACTTCCCACTCTATCCTATTATTTGGCTTCAATTTAAATAAAAATTCATTTGAGTGTTTCATCCTACAAATTTTATTAATTTAGGGCTTACATTTGTGTGCAGCAATCACACAAATAACCTGAAGGATACGAGGATTTAGGTCGCGTCAAATGACAATCTCAGAATCCTAAGACGAGTTAGTGTTTATATTGTACGACATGGTTGTGGAAAGCCCTAAATTTGAGGTGAGGATTTATGTTACTTAAGCAAACAACCTCGAAATTCTATGACTTGGTTGTTTAATTCTAAGGAAGGAAGTTGGTTTAGCTGATGTTGCTGTGTTTTACCGTTGAAGATGACAGTGCTGCCCACAATGCTAGCTCCGAGCTCCTTGCCGTGAGGAGTTTAAGTTTTTTAGGGTGTCTAATTATGATATTGAATCAGGTGTCCCTATGGTTGTAGTTATTTAAATTTTATGGGGGATGTTAAAGTTGATTAGAGCGACACCGGTTAGGATCCCACAGTTCCCTCGTTCCAGCACCACTATTTTCTATTGGTTGATTTTAGTTTTAGTTTTGGTTTTGGTTTTGGTTTTGTGGTTATCCTAATAGTTTTAGTTATCATGCAGGGTGACATTGTTGTTTAGCATGCAGGTTTGTATTAACATCAAAAGTACAGTATGAAAGTATAAGAAAAACGGTGCTGTAAACTGTAAAAGCGTACCTGACGAGCCTTCTCATTCCACCACCTAAAACTCAAAATGCATGTCAGGGCATTTTATATGAAATAGGAAAGTAAAGTTTTGGTGACCTACCTAACCCTAGTTCATATCTTGGTGGGTCCCTATTAGTTTGATTAAGGATGATTTTGTTAAGAAAAACACATTAAGTTTAGTAGACANTGATTATTTTGTTAAGCAAAACACATTAAGTTTAGTAGACATCTGAGGTATCCAACAAGTTAGGAGGAAAAAGCAGGTACATGCTTCCCTCTCACTATTTGGTGAAAGGTCTCGAGATCATTTAAATATATTGTGTTGCTTAATAATTCACCCTATGAACACCCTAATTCTCAATGAACATTGATGTCCTAATTATCCCGNATACAAGAAAGAGCACAGTAAACTATAAAAAGCATACCTGACGAGTCTTCGCGTTCCACCACCTGAAACTTAAAATGCACGTGAGGGCAGTTATATGAAGCAGGAAAGTAAAGTTTTAGCGACCTACCTAACCCTAGGTCATATATTGGTGGATCCCTATTATTTTGATTAATGATTATTTTGTTAAGCAAAACACATTAAGTTTAGTAGACATCTGAGGTATCCAACAAGTTAGGAGGAAAAAGCAGGTACATGCTTCCCTCTCACTATTTGGTGAAAGGTCTCGAGATCATTTAAATATATTGTGTTGCTTAATAATTCACCCTATGAACACCCTAATGCTCAATGAACATTTATATCCTAATTATCCCTAAGAGTAGGGTAATTATCATTTGTAATTTAATTTTGAAGATTATGTAAATGAAGACCCTTAAAGGGGGCAAGCTAGTGTTGTTGGAACACTTAGCCAAATTTTTGTCCTAGTTGGTTTTGTAGTGTTTTAAAGGTCTTAAATTTTATCTATGTTTTCTTTTTTCATCCTCGTTTAATCAGTCTTGATTTAAATTAGATCATTATTAAGCCCTTAAGACCTAGGTGAGTGTCTTAATTAATTTTGAAAAGGTTAAATTTTTTGTGATCATGATTCATTATTTGAATTTCATTTGAACCTCAAATTGAGGTATTAAATTGATTAATTATTGACTTCAAAAGTCATAACCTTAAGTCCTAAGTTTTTTTAATTTTGATAAACTTCAAAATTTTAATAATTTAGAAATTTATTAATTTATCCTTTTAATTAAGAAAGGTGAGGTTGGTTTCTACCAATTAATCCCCTTTTAGTTCCAGTCTTCCAATCAAGTTAATTAAGATAAAAGGGTTGCTCATTTCCCTCCTTGAATTAAGCCTAAATGTTAATTAAGGCCAAATTCCTAAAATTACACTTTTGCCCCAAGGCTCTAAAACTTCATAATTTGTCAAATTCAAAAACTTTGAAATTTTTATCCTACCTCATTCATGGGTCAATTAAGACATCAGAGGAGAAAATGTGATTTCTCAATGAAATTTTTATCCTACCTCATTCATGGGTTAATTGAGACATCAGAGGAGAAAATGTAATTTTTCAAAATTTAATTTAATTTATATAATTATTTTCATGAAAAATGGGATTTTTCAAAAAAGAAAATGAAAAAATGGGATCTTAAGACAAGAGAGGAGAAAATGTAATTTTCATGATTTGACCAAGGTGAAGTCTAATCACTTGAAATTTTTATGGGAGGTAGACCTAGACCATAAAGCCGTTTGTACAAAATTTCATGATTTTTTGAGTTTTATTTGAATTATTAGAATTATTTTATAATTTAGAATATTTATTAAATATAAAAATATTATAAATGGGGAAAACTAAGTTTTGCATTTTTGAAAAATCTTTCTAAGGTCAGAGAACCTAGAGAAGCAAATTTTTTATTTTCCAAATTTTTTCTTTGATTTATTGGAATTATTTTAGTGGAAATCCATTTTTTAGCCTTTATAAATTATTTTAAGATTCAAAATACAATATCCTTTTTTAGAAAATCTAGAAAAATATTCCAATTATTTATAAGTGCTTAGAAAATAATTTAGAACATTTCCATGAAATTTATTATTTTTGTGATTTTTATGAATTTTTTGAATTATTTAAAGATTTAAAATAGGCTTAAAAATAAAGTTTTTATTTTAAACACCATTTTATTTTTATAAAATTCCCCTGTTCATAGAAAATTCAAAAAATAAGTTTTCATAATTTTTTAAAGTTATATTTTGATCATTAAAAATCATTTTAATGCCAAAAAAGATATTTAACTTGAAAAATCAATTTAGGCCATCAAATGGACTGAAAATTCTTTCAAATTTTTATGGGGAGTTCTATGGATCTTAAAAAATAGTGGAGATAAAAAATCAACTCATTTTAATGATTATATTTTCCAAAATTAATTATCTTAGTGATTTAGGGTTTGGGCAAATTAGGTTTATTTTGAATGACTTGACTGATGAGAAATTTTCCTAAGATTTCTCTAATCAATAAAAAAGCTTCCATAATTATTTTGAATTTTTTTAAGCAACATGCTGATTCTTATGATTAATTTAAGCAAATAATGAACATATAGATCTCTGTCTAGAGGTCTTCTCTGACTTTGGAAAAATCAGGGCATGTTACCCTTGATAGAGGCTACATCAAGCTAAAATGTCAAGCATGGTGAAATGCCTATATTCATGGAGAATCAAAAGACTCAAAATAGTATTTAATTAATTAAAAATAAAACATGAATCAAATGGACTTCAAATTATTTTCACCTTATTCTCCTCTGTCCACTAAGCAAGAGGGTATTTTTATTTTATTTTTGTGATTTTTCTACACCACGATATGAATTTTTAAAGTTAGAGGTCATTTTTTGAATTATTTAAATCCCTACTTATCTATTTAAATGTGTGGCACTGACTGGATCCTAGGCAGCTCCGAAGCTCCACGCGGTGCGCTCCCATTTGACGTCGTTGTCCACAATAGCAGCCACGTGTCCCACAGTTCATGTAAAGAAACACTGTCCGGATTCATCTTGACCGTCCATCCGATATACGCTCGATCGAACGACGTTGCATCATTGTCCCCAATGGTCTAGCCCGAGAACCGTCCATCTTCAAGGCTTGATATCTCCCTCATTTCTCAACCAAATTGAATGATTTTTTTTTAAATGCTCGTCTAGACTAGAGGAACATATCTATATAGTTAAAATCCTATGAAATTAAGCCCAAGAAAATGGAGAATCAAAAGATGCTCGAGATGAGGAGGAGTTCAATAACTTTGCTCTGAGAAGGTAAGTTTTAATCAGAGATGCTTGGCATGTTTTTTGGAGTCTAAGGAGGCTAGGGATTGAGCCTCTGGTTGTGGTGAAATAACTAGACCCAAATTCGACCAAGGTTGATTTCAGGTGTTGATCAAAGTCTATTAGGGGCTCTGTGGAAGGGGGATTTGATGGGGCTTTGGCTTCTTTCAGTGTTGTGAAGGTGTGGGTAAGTTTAATTTGAGTTTGGTGGATGTATAGGTGTATTGAGCTCTGTTCTAGCTTTAGGCAGAAGTTTGAGCTCAAAATTGAGCTTCCACAGTGGGAATCAGTGGGGGAAGATGGTTGTATTGCTCTGAGGAGGTCTTAAAGAAGCTCTGTGAGTGATTTGGGAGGCTCTCTCTGAGTAAGCCATGGACCAATGAAAACCCCATTTGGGTTCTCTATGTATTGGTCTTAGCTAAACCCTAGCCTAAGGCTAGTAGGTTTAGGGGACCATCTACATGAGTTTCCTGAAGGCTCAAGGGATCAAAGTCAAGAAATTCTGGGTTTAGGGTAGTAAGTGATTGTGAGTGAAGTGAGTGCTTTAGCTCTAGACTAACACCCAAGGTCAACCCCAAGGTCAAATAGCCCTACAGGAACTCTCATTGAGCTCCCACTTAACGACCCCACCTTCTAAGTGCTAGAGGTTAGGACCAACATATGGAACTTCAAGTTGAGTAAGGAAGAGTTTAGAATTTTTAATGGTGAGGGTGCCTTTTCTAGTTTTCTAAGAATCGTCAATAGGAAAGTCCTATGGCTAGACCTTAGGCTACTAAAGAGAAAGACTAGACCTCAACCAAAAGTGAGGTTAACACCTCATTTTTCACCATGAATAGTGGATTTTTGAATTTCTCCAAATGTGCTCAAAATGCATGGTGAAAATACAAAATTTTTGCATAGAAGTAAAGCTCTTACCTAAAGGAACTTGGATCTAGCAAATTTCACTTGATTCCACCAAGAAATCTTCACTTTAGTGTGACCTAGCCCAAAAAAATTACAAACTTGAAAGGTTGAAGGTGCCTGTGGCTTTAAAAATGGTGATTTTTGGGCTGAAATTTCACTCTTAACGGTTCGCGAACCTGTTTTCGTGAACCGACGCTTAAGCGCGGATAAGTGGCACTTAGGCATCTGCCTCTCAGGTTAGCTCGTGCTTAAGCGCGAGATGTGGCACTTAGGCCCCAATGCACGATTTTTAAAATTTTCAAATTAAAGTATAATGCATTATTTGCCTAATTAAACCAACCATAAATGGTTTCATAGCACTTAAATGACTATTTTCAACTTCCTATAACTCCCTTCTCTCTCAAAACTCTCCATAATAACTATTTCTATTAGAGGCTAAAAATAACACAAATTTTCACACAAACAAACTTATGTTAATTTACAAACAAGTAAAAATACAATTAACACTTAATCTCACTCCAAATAGTCTCTGATGAGAAAATTTCCTAAATTCAAACACTTAACACTCATATTACATTTAAACTCATAAAAAGTCATAAACACTAAAACATACACTAACATGTAAACACAATGACTCCAAAAAATTAAACTTAAACATAGAACTTAATTCCACTCTTAATTTGATGGGATAAACTTAGGTTTTTCATTAGTCTCTCCTGGGGCAATTAGAATAGGAAGTTGATAAAACGGACGGTGGTGATGTGCTCTGATACAATCTTCTTCAATCCACTTTTACTTAAGAAACATCTTCTTATCTGCTTCCTCTATATAACTAGTGTGGCTAAATTGCATTTTCAATTGCCATTCAATATGCTCAAAATGTGCATGAATCTCCAATACCTTAATCTCCAGCAAAGACATGGTATTGTCAATTTTGTTGATCTTCTCTGATATCTCTTCAATACTAATGACTAAGAAACCGTTATACATCTCAAAATCTTCTCTGATATCCCTTCTATTTATAGGCCTAAATCCTTCCAATAACTCCTAGGCACGTCTAGGAACTGCCTTGGAACGTTTTTGCAAACTAATTGGTGGTTTTCCCTTCTAGAATCCAAATTTTGCACGTGTTAAAACTGGAGCTTAAGCGCCAGTCCACATTTTTTCATTAGTTAACTTAACGTCCAAATTCTTATTCTAACATGTCTAAGTCACTAAATAAAATCTTAAAATCAGTACTAACACATAATAGTCTCTAAAATACTATCCCAATTTTCTTAATACACATAAAACAACAATCAAAATAAAAATACTCTGATAATTATGGGTTGCCTCCCACAAAGTGCTTGGTTTTACGTTGTCCCCCAAACGTAACCAGTGCTTATTCCGGTTGACCCAACATCATTCCATCATTAAACTTATGCTAATCCTCAATAAAATAAGGTTTCAGTCTATGTCCATTAACTTTAAATATTTTCTCAGACTTAGGATCTTTAATTTTGACAGCTCCATAAGGATAAAATTTTATCACAATAAATGGGCCCATCCACCTCGACTTAAGTTTGCCTGGAAATAATCTTAACCTTGCGTTATATAGTAAAACTTGTTGCCCTGGTTAAAAATTTTTCATAAGAATCCTTCGATTATGCCACATCTTTATCTTTTCTTTGTAAATTTTAGCAGTCTCAAAAGATTCATTCCTTATCTCTTCGAGCTCATTTAATTATAATAATCTTTTCTTACCAGCATCATTGAAATTATAATTGAACTCTTTAATCCCAAAATATGCTTTATGCTCAAGTTCAACTGGTAAGTGATAAGCTTTCCCAAATATTAGCCTATATGGGGACATTCCTATAGGAGTTTTGTATGTAGTCCTATAAGCCCACAACACATTCAAGTTTGACGGAGCAATCCATTTTTGTTGGATTCATAGATTTTTCCATAATTCTTTTAATTTATCGATTGGATATTTCAGTCAAACCACTTGTTTGAGGATGATAAGAAGTATCAATCCTATGATTTATATGATATTACTTTAATAACTTTTTATGGCATTTCTAAAATGACTTCCCCCATCAGTAATGATAACTCTCGGCATCCCAAATCTATAAAATACATTCGTTTTAAAAAATTTTGCAACACTTTGAGCATTACATCGAGGTAAAGCAACAACTTCTATCCATTTGGATACATAGTCCACTGCTAACAGAATATATAAATTTTTAAAAGATGGTATAAATGGTCCCATGAAATATAATCCCCAAACATCAAATATTTCAACTTCTAGCATATAATTGAGGGGCATCTCATTTCTTCTAGAAATATTGCCTACTCTTTGACATCGATCACAAGTTTTGACATAAGCATTAACATCTCTAAAAATTGTAGGCCAATAGAATCCAAATTTTAAAATTTTATATGATGTTTTATCAACACCAAAATGTCCGTAGGCCAATAAAATCCAGATTGTAAAATTTTGTATGTTGTTTTATCAACACTAAAATGTCCTTAACATCTTTAAAAATTATAGGCCAATAAAATCCAGATTGTAAAATTTTGTATGTTGTTTTATCAACACCAAAATGTCCCACAAAAATCAAAATTATGATATTTTTGGATAATCTCATAAGTTTCTTCTAATGGTACACATCTTCTAATAATCAGATCCTTTTCTTGTTTATGTAAAAATGGGTCATCCCAAAAATAAGTCTTAGCTTCAGAAATAAATTTTCTCTTCTGTTGGTATGTCATTCCATAGGGTATAATATCACTAACAATAAATTTTACAATGTCGGCATACCACGGAACACGCCATTCATTAATATTGAACAATTTTTCATCTAGAAAATGTTCATTAATTTCTTTTTCAAAATAGAGTGGTTTTTCTAACTCAAGCCTGGATAAATGATCAGCAATTTGATTTTCAATCCCCTTCTAATCTACTATTTTAAAATCAAATTCTTGCAAAAGAAGAATCCATCTTATAAGTCTAGGTTTAGCATCCTTCGTTTTCATTAAATACTTAATAACAGAATGATCTGTATGCACTACACAATGAGTTCCAATCAAATATGATCTAAATTTATCAAAAGAAAATACTATTGCTAATAACTCTTTTTCAGAAGTTATATAATTAATTTGAGTTTCATTAAGAGTTTTACTAACATAGTAAATAACATTGAAAATTATATCATATCTTTGTCCTAAAACAACTCCAATATCATAATCACTAGCATCACACATAAATTCAAAAGGTTTTCCTTAGTCTGGTTAAACTATAATTTGTGCAGTGATTAATCTTTCTTTTAATAACTTAAAAGCTTTTAGGCATTCCTCATCAAAATTGAAAATTACATCTTTCTCCAGTAAATGAGGAGGAATTGTATTAGGTCATCAAATATCAGTACATGCCATAAATGCTTAGTAATCTTAGAAAGGTCCTCAATATATCACTGTAGAATCCAACATGTCCTAAAAAACTCTTAATTTCCCTTACATTTGTTGGATAAGGTAAATTAAGAATCACTTGAATTTTAGCAGGATCTACTTCCATACCATTTTCTGATATTTGATGACATAATACAATTCCTCCTGCTACCATAAATTGACATTTTTCCCAATTAAGGACTAAATTTGTTTCTTCACAACACTTAAGAACTTTAGATAAATGTTCTAAACATGAGTCAAATGAAATTTCAAACACTAAAAATTTATCCATGAGTACTTCAATCCCTTTTTCAATTAAATCATAAAAAGTTACCATGATACATCTTTGAAATGTAGCAGAGGCATTACATAAACCAAAGGGCATCCTTCTAAAAGCAAAAGTACCATAAGAATTGGTAAAAGTTGTTTTCTCTTGATCATCAGAAGATATTTATATTTGGTGATAACCAGTATATTCATCCAGAAAATAAAAGTATTTACGCCCAACTAGTCTATCCAGCATTTGATTTAGAAGGGTAATGGAAAATGATCTTTCCTAGTGGCAAGATTTAATTTTCTATAATCAATGCATATTCACCACCCTATAACTTGTTTAGTTGGAATTAACTTATTATTTTCCTTCACAGTTACAGGTACTCCTCCTTTCTTAGGAATGCAGTGAATTGGACTAAACTATTCACTATCTGAAATAGGGTAGATAATTCCAGCATCTAACCATTTTAAAATTTCTTTCTTTATAACTTCTTTTATAACAAGATTCAATCTTCTTTGAGGATTAGCATTGGGTTTGCAGTTCTCTACCATATGAATTCTATGCATACAAATTAAAGGACTGATTCCTTTAATACCAGCAATTGTTCATCCAAAGGCTTTCTTAAAATTTTTCAAAATTTTCATCAAACTTTCTTCTTCTTCCATTATTAATTTTGAGGAAATTATAACTAGTAAAGTAGCGGAATCTCCTAAAAATACATATTTTAAATGATCAAGAAGTAACTTCAACTCAAGTTCTAGAGGTTTTTCAATAGATGGACAAAATGATTTATCTTTCTATCGTGTCCAAAATATCAAAACTTTCTCGAACGTAGTTTGAATCTTCCTTAAAAAGATCTTCACATTGATTTAATTCCTCTTCTTGCTTGTGTTCCAAACTTGTACTTCAGATTTTTCTTCATAAGTCATTTTGAAATGACATTCACTTATATATCTTATAACATCTATTCTAAAACATTCATCATCTTTAACTTTTGTAGGGTATTTCATTGATTTTGAAATATTAAAATTAACAATTTGATCATTGACGTATTCTTTCTGCACATCTATCATTGCTCTTCCTGTGGCTAGGAAATGTCTCCCCAAAATGATAGGTGTCTCTTTATCTTTCTCCATATCTAGCACATTGATATCAACGGGAAAGATAAATTGATTCACTTTCACTAGGACATCTTCTATAACTCCTTTAGGGTATGTTATCAAACGATCTGCTAATTGCAGAGTTACAGTAGTAGGGGTTATTTTTCCTAATCCAAATCTATTAAATATTAATAATGGAATAGGTTTAATGATTGCACCTAAATCACATAAAGCTTTCCCAAAAAATTATCTCCTATTGCACAGGAATTGTAAAGCTACCAGGATCTTTAAGCTTTTCAGGAAGCTTCTTCTGAATTATCGCACTGAACTCCTCACTAAGTGCAACAATCTCATTATCTTCAAACTTCCTTTTTTTGTTGAGAATAACTTTCATAAACTTTACATATCTCGGCATTTGTTCTAAGGTTTCAGCAAATGAAATAGTAATTGTAAGCTTCTTAAATATTTCCAGAAATTTTGAAAATTGCTTATCCAACTTCTGCTGACAAAGTCTCTAAAGAAAATGGAGGTGGTGGGTTTTCTCAAACAATTTTCAGTGGAGAAATTGGTCTTTCAGAATCTTTTGGAGCGTCCACTTTTGATTCTTCAATTTCTTCTCTCTCTACTTCAATTTCTTTTTGAACTCTACCTTCCAAGTCTCTTCCGCTTCTAAGTTGAACAAATTTTACTTGCTCTTTATTTTGTTCTTTTGTATTTGATTCAATATTACTAGGAAGTGTTCCTTGTGATCTATTACTTAATGATTTTGCAATTTGGTGATTCTCAATATTTCTAATTGTAGCTCCTTGACTTTGTAATTGATTTCCCATTTGTAACACAACTTCGTCTATAGATAACTTCTTCTCCTTAAATTGTGTATTATTGTTGAAATCTAGAGAACAAGTAGATTTATAATTATTATTCCCATGGTTGTTCCAATTTCCCAATGGGTTTACTTGGTTTTTCTAATTTTTCTAATAGTTCTCTCTAATTCAGAATTGTAGGACACTAGTCCTTTAGAACCTGAACTATGCATACACTAACCTATAATAAAATAAAAATAAACACACTCAAAATAAGACACAATAACTTTTAAAGTTTAAATAAACCTTTCTAAAAATAGAAATTTACTTTTAAAATCAATTTCTCCCCGGCAACGGCGCCAAAAACTTGATCATGACTTATTGCTTGTACGCAACAGTATAACAATAATTTTGATTATATTTTTCACTTATATTTTTTTATTTTACAATAAAACCAAAAACTTAATCCTCAAGAAAAATAAGAATTTAACTTTTAATTTATATTTATTGGGATACTACGTAAGTATATGTATCATTATCAAGTAATATATGACTTTTTGATTAAGACCTGAATATCGAACCCATAGGGAGATTATGCAATATACACTTTTAGAAACTTTCTATTTTTTAAAAAGACAATTATTTAAACTAAAGATGATTCTTATAGTAATAAAAATTTAAATATTTTTGGTGTTTTCAAGATTTTGATAGAACAATAATTAAAAAGATAACTAGAGTATTTGTAGAAGAAAAACACTAAAGATGAAAAATATTTTTCTTCTTATCATGAATCAGTAATAATTACTAGGAATTCTGTTGTGGAAGTATGCAAATTGTGTAGTGCCAAATAGGAGCAATAATATTCTTTACCCTTACTAGAGATGCTATAAAAATATTGGCTAATTAAGGTTTGAATAGTTCTGAAGACCGGCTAGTAAAACACAAAAATATATGCTTTTTTAGACCTATATTTTATACTTTTTTTTGGTGATATTGCACTTTAATGGAAGGTAGTTTGATGTTTTCTTGTCGGTTATTGATTTTTAGTGCTTAAAGCAAAAAAGAAGAAAAAAGGATGAAATTTGGATTCAAAATGACATTTTTGAGGAAATATTCAGCTCAGGCAGCGCCAAGGTTAACGCCGATGGCGCAGAACAACCGAAAGCTGTAGAATTTTTACTCAGCGCCGATGGCGCCAAAGGCTGTTCAGACCGCGTTTCTAGAAGGTAAGATGTATTTGGACGATTTTTGAAGAGTTTTTGGAGGTACCTCTTGGAAAACCTACCTTGGGCTTTATTTGGGGCCAAATTTCATCAGAAAAAGTGCTCCTCTACGTTTATTTTTCGCTCCTCGTTCCACCACTCCATATTTTCATAATCTATTTTCATTCCACCACCATATTGGAGTCAATTAGTAGTTTTGTTTAAGTTTAGAATTTTTGTGGTGAGATTTAGTGTGAAACTTTCTAAGTTCTTCTTCCTGCATTTCTAAGGAAAGGCTACAAAGGATTTGCTTTGAGAAAGAGTTCCATATAAGTTTGTTAGTTTATTTAGTGTTGTATGAAATTTCTTTTATGTATGAAATTTGTGTTTTATCATATCTTTCTCATGAAGTATGAGTAGTTCCCTCTATCTTTCTCCATACTCTGAGATATGGCGAAATGAAGAGATAAAATGAATGTGTCATAAATAAAATATAAAATAAATTGTGATGATTTTTCAACTCTGAACTTAATTTACTTTTTAATATGGCCAATTGATTTGTTAAAATATATTGTGAAGCATATGATCCGGGAAATGGAGTATGAGTTCTACAACAGAGTGAGGGTCACATTTGATTTCATGAAGGAGAAATTCAGTCAAGAAATTAAGTGCAAATAAATAGGGAAATGTTCTTTGTTGGATATAGAATTGGAGAATCTTTAGGGTGACAGACTAAAATCCCCAATTTGGTCTTAGTGTTTAAGAACTAAAGCGGGAGTTAGTCTTCAGGTGAAGGGAAGTGGGAGCTCTGGAGTGGGAGCCGGTATCCTCCTAGCAAACGGATTTAGGGACTAAACCTAAGATTAACCAATGATTTTCTATGCACTGTATCAGGGTAGAAAATTAAAATTACTCCTATTTGGCACAATACATATTATAAACATTTATCTCATCTCATTTCACGAGAATTTCTTTGTAGTGGGAAGGATGCTTTTTCACATAAAAAATCTTCACTACATAAACATAGTTAGTAGATTAGTAGTTATATTAAAAATTTGCATTTTTGTTTTGCTAATAGTTAAGTAATTTAGTTTGGTTAATATCTCAACATTCAAAATTAGTGACGGTGATTTTGTTTGATTTTCAGTAAATTTTCTGTTAAAATTTATCATTGTTAACTTACACCTTCCCCGTGGGATTGATAATTGGGGCTTTCATTATTACTTGATAACGATACATATACTTGCATAGAATCCCATTATTAATTGTCTATAATTATATATATTTTACATAACTTACTTTTCATATAAAGATCAAGTTTTTGGCACTGTAGTGGTGTCAACTTCATTAAGCCTTACATATAAAAATTGGGATCAGCTAGGCAGGGAAGATACTAGCTCTCAATTTAGAGTTTACTCAATTCCCTCCACCTGGGGCTAAAATTCTCATATCAGAACCAAAAATAATAAATCAAGTTGGGGCTTTAACCTGTCACTTTAAAGTCCTCTAGCGTCTACATCCATCAATGAATATTTTTCTATTTATTTGCACTCAATCATATGAACTACATTCTCATTCATATAACCTCATGTGATTCTTAAAACCAAGTTGGGGGTTTTAACCTGTCACTTTAAATTCTTCTAACTCTACACCCTTCAATGATTATTTCCAATGGGGGCTTTAACCTCTCACTTTAAAGTCCTCTAAATCTACACTCATCAATGAATATTTTCCTACCTTTGCACTCAATCATATGAACTACATTCTCATTCATACAATCTCATGTGATTCTTTCCAATTTTTGGCTGAGGCCATACCAGCCTAGTTCTTACATCTTCTCACAACAAATTTTAACATCTGGATTGGCCAAATCAAGAAGTAAATGAAGTGCATCGATTTAAATCATCACAACTTCTTCCAACATAAAAGATCAATACTCTCACAACTTCCATCTGTTCATGGATTTAAATCATCAAAACTTCTTCCAACATTAAAGATCAATACTCTCCACAACTTCCATCCATATTTAAATTTTCACAACTTTTTCCAACATTAAAGATCAATACTCTCCACAACTTCCATCAAATAATTACTTATCATTTTAAGAAGAAAGATAAAGAAAACTACTCATAATCCATGGAGAAAATTTAATTACTTATCATTTTAAGAAGAAAGATAAAGAAAACTACTTAGAATCCATGGAGAAAACGAATTACTTATCATTTTAAGAAGAAAGATAAAGAAAACTACTCAGAATCCATGGAGAAAAAAAACCACACTTTAGTTTAAAAGTTTATCATTTTAAGAAGAAAGATAAAGAAAACTACTCAGAATCCATGGAGAAAATAAAATCACGCTTTAGTTTAAAAGTACAAATCATTGTTAAATCAATAACAAGTCTCAATTAAAACCAAAAGTAATCTAAAACAAAAGATAAAAACTTATCTCAAGTCCTCCTCAAAACTCTTGAAGTTCCTTTGAAATCTATTCTCTTTTACAACACTCAATATAAAACTAAAATAAAAAAGGATAAAATAAATATGTGGTGCCTGAAATCTCTCCGAACTAACTCCCCAATTCAAGAACTTTCAAAACTTTCTCTTTTCAAGCACACTTTTAAAGACTCAATCTTCATTCTTTTATAAATCTCCAAAAGGTACCTTGGTATCTCTTCAAAATATGTCTTAATTTGATGTATTTCTCCAAGAGATGCCTCCTTTCATAATAATTTTTGTCCATGATGGTTGTAACCAATTATTAACCCAATGGGTGCCTCAAAAACCTCTTCAAAATTTGCAAAAACCAAATTTACTCATCCAATAACTGCCACTGGTGCTTAAGCGCGACCTTCTCTTTTTAACCAGTCCGTAAGCGCCGGATTTGACGCTTAGGTGCTAAAACACTCTTGCCCAATTTTTTCCTATTTGCTCCAAATTTGATCCCTTTTCACTCATTTAAGCATTTTTCACCTTTTTACATGCACCTGAAAGAAAAACACACAAATACCTTTCATTAAAGCGCAATATCTCAAAAATATGTATAAAAATGCGTCCAAAAACACTGTATATTTTTGGTGTATCAGGGACGATAACGAAGAGTTGTCCGATCCCACTTGTATCTAATGGATGTAGGAGATCAAGCTGGACAGATCCATGGTGCATAAAACACGGTCCGCGTGGCAACTAAGGGAGATGGCAGTGTTAAATGGCGGAGCGCCGCGTGAACTGCCTAGAATCCAGTCAGCGCCGCATGGATAAGTGGAAAAATATGGATTTTTGAATTATTTTAAATGCCTAAACTTCAAAAATTCATATCTTTCTCTAAAAAAATTATAAAAATAAATAAAAAATACCAGCTTGCTCAGTGAACAGAGGAAAATAACATGGATGAAAAATAAAAATTATTTTCTCACTCCCTGATTTTTAATTAATTAAATACCTTCTGTGGTATTTTAATTCTCCATGGCTTAAAATATTTCAGCTTGGCTTGAAATTTTGAGGGTTTGTTCCCCATGATAGAGGCTATGTCTTCTTGTTTTTCCAAAGTCAGAGGGCCTCTCTATGCTTCTAACCCTAATTTTCAAGCTAAGGTGGCCATTTTGACTTATTTTAATTATATAAATCAAAATATCAAAAATTATGAAAATAATTTTGGTAGGTTTCCTGTAGTCAGAGAAATCTAGGGAAAATATTGTGATGCTTTGAATCATTTTGTGAATTTTTATACTTAGTTAAATGTGAATACATTTTATTAATTTTTGTAAATTAAATACATATCAAAAATTAAAAAAATCAATCCCACATTGTTCATAAAAATCATGTCTACCCAATGTAAAAATATCATAATTATTTGACCTAGTCTAGGCACTAAAATGGATTTCTTAAGAAAACCTTGCTTTTTTGTATAAAAATAATTATATTAAATTGAATATCCTTTGAAAAACTATGAAAATTACTTTTATAAGTTCCTTGTGATCAGGGGAATTTTTTATAAAATAAAACCCATTTTTGTGAAAATATTTCATTTTTAAAAATATACTTTGAATTAAAAATAATTAAAATAATCAAAATTTTCAAAAATACAAAAAATGGGTTTTATTTTTTAGTGGGAATGTCCCGTGATCATTTAGAATTCATTAGGACATTTTTCCTAATTTGGTTCAAAATGAGTGGGAATGTCCCCTGATCATTTAGAATTAATTAGGACATTTTTCCTAATTTTTTTAAGATAAAAATAAATTTTAAAGGCTTAAAAATGAATTTTTCATATTTTCTCACTAAAATAATTATATTAAATAAATTAAAAAATCCCAAAAATATAAAATTTAATTCTCTGAGTTTTCTGAACTCAGAGGAGTCTAATAAAAGTATAAAAATAATTTTTGTAATTAAAACACTATTTTCTATTTAGATAAATCATGAAAATTGATCTAAAATAAAATAATAATAATAGAAATTTGATCAAAAAAATCATGAAGTTTTGCCTAAGTGTTTCTCTGACCTTATGAAACCTCTAATAATTTTTCCATAAATATAATTTTTTTTGGATAATTAAATAAATTAACTTTTGAAAATCCTATTTTCTAAATTCAAATAATTATCTAAATTAAATCAAATTTTGAGTGGTCCACATATCCTCCTCTAACATTTTAATTACCTCATGGATATAATACTTTAAACCCTCAAAGTCATTTGAGTTGTGTTTAAGGAGTTATGAGGTGAAGTGCCCTAAGGGCAAGGCGGTAATTTTAAGATTTTGGTGCCTTATTCAAAAATTTAGGATTAACTAAAGGGAAAATGGGTAATTTTGATCTTTAAAAAATATGTTTGGATGATTGAAATACAATGGGACTAAAAGGTAGAAACTCATTCACCACCCTTGCACAACATCAACTAAAAACATAATTTTCCTATTCTTCATGACTTGGAAGTCAATTAAAGATCAAATGATTCTTAAGTGATGGGCTTAACTCAGAAAGAAGATAACTTACTTTCTTCAAGCCCAAAGTTGAGGATGATGTGATCACTTAATAAGGATCTATCACACTTAAATCAAAACTTTGATAATCACAATTTCACTCATTATGATTATTAAGGGCTTAATAGTGACATAGTCTTAAAATCAAAACCCAAGTTGATTAGATTTAGAAAATAATATAATTGGTGATCAATATCTTTAAACACTACAAGCCTGACTTTGACTTCGGTCATCATAACCTTAAATAATCTAGACTTGCCTTAGGGGCACTCACTCACATAACTCTTAAAATGAAACATTAATTGATCAATCAAGTACCCTATCTTTGAGATAATTAGATTGCTAAGTTTCACTGGGCAACGGGGTTGTCACACTTCAACCTCGGATGATTATTGGAGTATTATAATAAAATCAAAATTAACTCGGGATATTTCAAGAGATATTCAAAGTGATCTAGGGTCACACCTTAAACATTTTAAAATCTATTGGATATTCTGAAAGACAAATTAGACTTGCCATATTTTGTTCAAAAATTATCCACTAGGATCTTCCAAGATTCAACTAAATCATAACTTGGGGTTTGCTAGCTAAACATTCATCTACTCTTACAATTTCAACTTTCCTGCAATATTATCTACATATCTTGCAAGTACTGACCTTTCAAGTGGTGGAACGAGAAGACTCGCCAGGCACGCTTTACAGTTTACAGTACCATTTTCTCTTTTACTTTCAACACAATTTTTTATGCTTATAAAACTTTCATGTTAAACAATGATGCCATCTTGCATGAAAACCAAAATTATTAGGATAGCCACGAAACCAAAACCTCACCCAACCTTAGCTAAAATCAACCAAGATAAAATTCACCGCCACAACATTCAAAATATAAGACAACTCAAAATTAAAACACAAACATCACACAAAACAACAATTGCAACTAAATTAAGCCGTCTCTATCGAATGATCGGAAATTCCTCAAAGGAGGTAACCTATGGTTGATAACGAGACTTCCCACAGTCTAAATGAAAGTATGGAACTCATTAAGTTGAGTTTAGTAAATTCATCTGCAGTAAGTGAATCTGATAGAAAATAGTAGTGTCGAAACGAGAGAACCATAGGATCCTGACCGTTGTCTCTCAAATCAACTTTAACATGCCCCATAATATTTAAAGAACTACTACTATAGAGAGATTTTATTTGACATCATAAGATGACACATTAGAAAATATAAACTCGTCATGATGAGGAGCTTGGAGCTAGCATGACAGGCAACACGGTCATCTTCAACAGCAAATTATGTCTTCCCCAACTAAATCAATTTCCTTCCTTATAATTAAACAACCAAGCCATAGGATGTTGAGGTGGTTTTCTTATGCAAAATAAATCCTCACCTCATCTTTAGGTCTTTGTATAGCTCTATTGTACAATCTAAGCCCAAACTCATCTTAGGATTCTGAGGTTGTCGTCCGTCATGTCCTAAATCCTCACATCTTCAAAGCTATTCATGTGATCATTTCACACAAATGTAAGCCCTAAAAAAGTAAAATTGGCATGATGAAACATTTAAATATTTCTTCTCTAAATTGAAGCCAAACCATAGGATAGCTTGGGAAGTCATCGAGGTTCTCCTCCGAATTTGTGACATCCCCTAGTTCTTCCTCCTTTGGACTCTACAACAAAATATTCCAAACTTGAACTATTCCCCTTTCGCACATCATTATCCAATCTCGTTGAAAAGTCCTATCCTTTTGACCTATTTGAAGATAATATTTCCTGATTTTTATCAAGAGTTTTCTTAGGTAGCTTAGGTTATCTAAGACGTAATTAACTATAGGGGCTTGCCCTTATATGAAGCTTGTCCGAACCCAGCTTAATATAAATCCTATTTAATTCTTCATATAAAAAAGGGAACTTTTCGGCAAATAAATGGTTTCGCAGACCAAATGGATGTCATATATTTTTAGTTTATTTGATCGAGCCTCATCCTCAAGTCTTGTGTTTATCCTTCGGGATAGATATAGGAGTTTATTTGATCGAGCCTCATCCTCAAGTCTTGTGTTTATCCTTTGGGATAGATACAGGATCCTATTTGATCGAGCCTCATCCTCAAGTCTTGTGTTTATCCTTCGGGATAGATATAGGATTTGAAGTACAATGCTATGATCGAGTCTCATCCTCAAGTCTTGTGTTTATCCTTTGGGATAGATACAGGATTTGAGGTATAGTACTCTTTCATTTAAACTATAAAAAATATGAGGTCGGTTTGATTTCATATTTTTCTTGATAAAAGTTGATTTGTGTGTGTGTGTGTGTGTAAATTAAATGCCTTTCCAAAGCAAGCGACGGGATTCCGATTCCGGCGGCCGACAACTTCCAACGGACAACTCCAACCACAAAATAGTGCCGATAGACACCGTAGGGTATCCGTGACTTTCTGAAGAATGGATGACAGCAAAATGCCATATGGATTTACACCAGACACGGAGTTGGAGGAGCTACTGCTTTACAAGCTAGGAGAGGGTTTCACCTCTAAGCACATCCAAAGGGAACTCTTGTCCCGGGGCATGATTTAGTAGGTCAACTCGATCAGGACCTCACCCCACAAAAAATGGACACTCGGGAGACATCTTTTTGTGTTGCATTTTGACACAGCAGATATGATGATATATGTATTAGATATGCTCAACTTGTGATATGTACTCAGCATGAGATACTTTCATATGTACTTTGATGCGTTTAGCATATTATAGCTTTTAAAGCTTCGGCCTGTACTCAATCTGTAACACTTGTTGAACCAGATTAATAAAATCTCTTTTAGAAATTTTGTCTATTTTCTCAATTGCCCTTTTGTGTGATGGATAAAAGCCATAGAACCATACGTTGGTTCGGGACTACAATGAATAAAGAACAAAACAATAAACACTTGATAATAATAAAATTCAAATAAAAAACTCTCTTTTGAAATCATCAATCAACTAAAATTGAATTTTGAAAACATATTTTAAAAATCAAATGTGATAAAAATAACAAGAAAAGAAAATAAAATCAAATGTGATAAAAATAACAAGAAAATAAAATAAATATGTTGAGTTGATTCTCTCTATTTTGGTGTCTCTTAATCTTTGCTCGCGCAACACGATTATCCCTGTTTGCACTAATTCTCTCCACATCCTTGTCGAATTTCATATTCTGCATGAAACCTCAAAAAAATTTCACACATCTGCCTCACTGATGTCAACCTTTTCACATGACCCAAATCTATGAGTTTATCACCACAAGCTTTCTGCACTACATTCCTGTTCTCGAAGCCAGTATCGAGACACTAACTTCTTTTCCACTGTCTCATGGGTTGGATTTGGGCCACAGAACTTTTCCTTCCTAATGTGACTCAACCTTTCGTGATTGGTGTAAGACCCCCTTGAATGGGACCACGACATCCAATTCTCCACACACATCTTCAAGATAGGAGTAAGACTTCCTTGAAAGGAACATCGCATCCTATTTTTAACCTTCTGAGATTGGTGTAAGACCCCATTATATAGGACCACGACATCCAATTCTCTACACACATCTTCGAGATAAGAGTAAGACTCCCCTGAATGGAACATCACATCCTACTCTTAACCTTCCGAGATTGGTGTAATATCCCCTTAAATGGGACCACAACATCCAATTCTCCATATAAACCTTTGAGATAAGAGTAAGACTCCCATGAAAGGAACATCGCATCCAATTCTCAACCTTTCGAGACTAGTGTAAGAACCCCTTGAATGAAAATACGGCATACAATTCTCTACACACATCTTCAAGTTAGGTATAAGAGCCCCTTAAATGGAACACTACATCCTACTCTCAATCTTCGGGGTCAGTACTGAAATTATGATTCCCACCTTGGAGTCCTTTCTAGTGTATTGTCCTTAATGGTAGCCATCTTTCAACTAGATTCAGTTCGGACGTAATGTCCTTAGTGGTAGTTCGAACTGGTATAGTGTTTCCTTTCCGGCGTAATGTCCTTAATGGTTGTCGTCCTCTGCATTGTTGTCACCCTTATGAGTTGGATGTAAGTCCCTGTGCTTTCCATCTCGATTTGTTCCTCTCACATAATATTTTTCTCTAAAATTATCAATGTTTAAATCAAAATAAACATTGAATTTGAAATCGAGTCTCCACCTTAATCGACAGTTTTCTTGATGGTTATTTCCAGAATCTCTTTTATTTTCCCCAGAGAGAGTATCTGTTACTCCCCAGTGGAAATAATTGTTTCTCAATTATGTACTCCTATGTATGTTGACTTAGGAGTCTATATTGGTTTTGTTGATCTCATTGGTCAATGTCAATACGTGCGGTGTGCTTTCCCAACACACCACATTTGGGGGTCCATTGTTGACCTCACTTTTGGTTGAGGTTTAGTTTTCCCTCTTTAGTAGCCTAGGGTCTAGCCATATGACTTTTCTATTGACTATAATTAGAAAACTAGAAAAGAAACCCTTACCATTAGAAACTCTAAACTCTTCCTAGCTCAACTTGAAGTTCCACATATTGGTCCTAACCTCTAGCACTTAATAGGTGGGGTCACTATGGGGGAGCTCAAGGAGAGTTCCCATAGAACTATCTGACCTTAGGATTGACCCTGGGTGTTGGTCTGGAGCTAGTTCACTCACTTACACTCACTATCACCTATATCCACTCACAATCCTAAAACCCAAATTGTTGACTTTGATCCCTTAATCCTTTGGTAGACTCATGTAGATGGTCCCCTAAACCCATCAAACCCTAGGCTAGGGTTTAGCTAAGACCACTACATAGAAGACCCAAATGAGGATTTCATTGGCCCATAGCTCAAATAGGGTGGTTGGTAGCCCAATTCTACTAAAATATCCAACTTGGTCATTTGCCACAAAATCCACCAAAATTACCTAAATACCCTTGAGACCTTAAATTTGACCTAAATCCTCAAATTCATCCAAAGTACCCAGATTCGTTCAAAAATCATATCAAACCATTTGAAAATACCCAAATTACCCAAAACCACCTAAAAATTCCAAAATTAAAGAAATACCCCAAAAATTACCAAAATTACAAAAATTCCCTTGTCACCCCAAACTTTCCCAAAACCTCAAAAATCACTGCAAATGTTTCCAAAACTAGTTTAGACCCTCCAATTGGACACAATTTGGCTAATTTGACCATTTTAACCAAAACCCCCAATTTTCCTTTAAAGGCCCAATTTTCCTAAATTCACCCTCAAATGTCCATCAATTTGGCCCCAATTCTCCTTAATTTCAATTCTAAACTCAAATTCATATTTTACATAACCAATCTAAACCAAATTTATGTCTAATTAGCCCATTCTTTGGCCTATACTTGAAATATCTCTTTCATTATTGCTTACCCTTGGGGGTTAACCATCATTAAGCACTCCATAACCTCCCTGAGCTAGCCACCTCCTCAGCCGCCTGAAACAGCCAACCCAAGGGAGCCATAAGTGGCCAAAACCAAAAATTGAACCTCCCTGACTTGACTCACTCCCATTGGCCATTATAGCCTTTCTTCCCTCTACCTCATCAAGCTTTAACACCCAGCTCCAAGCCCTGATCTCCACCATACAGCCATGGCTTTAAATGGAGCTCTCCATGGCCAAAGAGGAGAGTACTTGGAACCTTAAGAAAACTCTGCCAAAATCTCACCAGAGCTTCGCCAAATCATCCCGAGTGAAATCCCCTTGCTCTCAACCACTGATAATCACACTATAGAGCCAATTTCTTCACTGAAATTTTCCCCAAAACTAGGACAGTTCTCTCCACAACTCCATAGTGAACCATACTCCAATTAATTGTGCACACACCATCCCCATAGTGAAAGAAGTTGATTCCCCACAAAAGCCCCCTATGAAATAACCTCTAACCTAGCTCTAGACCAACACCTGAAAACCACTTTGATTGAATTCCTAAACCATTAACAAAGGCTTGGGACTTCATCTGGAGGTTTGTTGGACCTAATAGAAGCTCCCATAACCATCTGATTGAGGCCTCCTCTCCCAGACAAAGGTATTGAACTCTAACCCTAAACCGAGCTTGTTTTGACTCTCCATACGTATTTATTGTATTTTGTACCATATAAACCATATAGATATGTTCATCTAGGAGTAGATGAAGGTTTAGAAATAACCCCCATGCAATTTGGATGAGTCTAGGCAGAGATCTTAAAGGTTTAGTGTTAACGACACATGAGTTAACGGAGAGCTGTCCGATCGCGCGTGTATCTAACGGACAGAGGAGATCAAGCCGGATAGACCCTCGGTGCATAAAGCGTGGTCCGCGTGGAGGCTGTGGCTTACAACATCAAATGGCAGAGCAACGCGTGGAGCCTTCGGAGCGGACGAGGTTTAGGTAATGTCACGTGGATAAGTAAAAAAATATAGGATTTTTTAATTATTTTTAATGCCTAAGCTTCAAAAATCCATATCTTTCTCTAGAAAAATTATAAAAATAAAAGAAACATACCCACTTACTCAATGAACAGAGGAGAATCACGTGGAATAAAAATAAAAATTATTTTCTTATTCCCTGATTTTTAATGAATTAAATACCCTATGTATTTTAATTCTCCATGATTAAATATTTCTCACCATGGCTTGAAATTTTGAGGTTTTATTTTCCATCATAGAGGAGATGTTTTCTGATTTTTTCAAGGTGAGAGGGCATCTCTATGCTTCTAGCCCGGATTTTCAAGCTAAAGTTGTCATTTTGGCTTATTTTAATTATATAAAGCAAAATATCACTTGGAAAATTATGAAAATAATTTTAATAGGTTTCTTATAGTTACAGAAGTCTAGGAGAAATTTCATGATGTTTGAACTATCTTGTGAATTTTGATAATTATCTAAATGTAAATATTTTGTATTAATTCATGTAAATTAAATACTTATCTAAAATTAACAAAATCAATCCCACACTATTCATAAAAAATCATGTTTATTTATTGTAAAAAAAATTAAAATTATTTGATTAAGTTCAAGTATTAAAATGGATTTTCTAAGGAAACCTTGTATTTTCTTATAAGAATAATTATATTAAATTAAAGAAACTTAGAAAAATTATGAAACTTAGTTTTCTGACTTCCTTGTGATTAGGGGCATTTAATAAAAATAAAATATATATTTTTTAGAATATTTCATTTTTAAATGATATTTTGAATTAAAAATAATTAAGATAATGAAAATTTTAGAAATATCAAAAATGGTTCAAAATGTGTGGAAATATTCTCTGGTCACCTAAAATTCATTGAGACATTTTTCCTAATTTTCCTAAGTCAAAAAATAAAATTTTGAGGCTTAAAATGCATTTTCTTTATCTTCTCACCAAAATAATTACATTGAATAAATTAAAAATCACAAAAATATTAAATTTGATTTTTGTAATATAAAAATGACTTTTGTAATTAAAATATCATTTTATGTTTAATTTAATCATTGAATTTGGTTAAAAAATTAAATAATAATAATAATAATTTAATTCAAAAAATTATGAAATCTTGCCTAAGTGTGAAACCTCTAATAATTTTTCCATAAATAAAAACTTTATTTTGGAAAGCTAATTAAATCAACTTTTGAAAATCTTATTTTCTAAATTTAAATAATTATCTAAATTAAATTAAAATCTTGAGAGGTCCACATGTTCTCCTCTAACATTGTGGATTAGGCCGAAAATTTTAAAAATTGATGAAAATAGTGTGAAATCCATCGTTGAATGATTATTTATGTTGGGATGGTGATTTTAGGAGCCTTTTAAAGTTGAGTTTGTGATTTTTGGAATTTATCTTGAAAATTTTTAGATTAATGATGGCTCCTAAAATGAAGAGAGGGAAGTAAAAAGCAACTTTTGATTTTGATAATTTTGTCAGTGCAAGGGCACGTGACAGGTATGGTGATCTGCGATCAAAGAAATTGATTACATAACGCAGTTTTCTACATCCTGACGGAACTATTGAGTACTTGATTGTGGAGCGACAGTGAGAACACTTTTGTTATTTTATTTTCATATCTATAATTTTAGTTGTTCGAGAGTTCTATGTTATCCTATCAGATGAATCTGATGATTTAGTCTATGTACGAGGGTAATATGTGGATATCAGTTCTATTCGGATTAACCATAAATACCAACTGTATAATGTTTCAACCTATTTCCTTTATGAGTTCCATCCTACTGATGATGAATTGGATGAGATTATGAGATTTTTTACTGATGGAAATAGAGTCTAGAAGATTAAAAATAGGCAAAGTGTATTTCTTTCTCAGGACATATTGTTCATTCTTGAGCTTGACACTATTTCATATCTGGTAGATTCTGCCTACCAACAAATTTATTGAGGTAACCTATGAGAGAGCCACTTTGAAATATTTTATTCAGATGATAAACCTATTGGAATTGGCTCCCTTATTTATATAAACATGCTTGTTTCCTCGAGAGGATGAACTATAGGAGGTTTGAGGTACCCTGCTCTTATTACTACTTTGTGTAATGGATCTGGTGTGAAGTATGAAACTTGGGAAGAAACTTTGCCATCTCATAAATCCATTAGAAAAACGAACGTGGAAAATATGAGAGACTTTGTGGGACTAGACCTAGGATTGGAGTTAACATACGTTCTACTTCTGCACCTGCTCCTACTCCTAGACCATCTGCTTCTGATTCTATTTCTCAGCAATCTCTTATGGAATAAATAATGATTCAACAAGGAGATCTTATATCCTTACAGAATCATGTAAAAGGCCTTGAATCTCACTTGTACCATAGTGATGATATTATAATGAGGAAGGTTTAAATTGATTTTGCTTATAATTAGGCTATGATGAAATATATGTTTTGAGGTACCCCACTTTCACACTATATCGGCCTTCTAAGATGGACGAGTGTATAGATTTAGGAGATGGTGATGATGATGTTGTTGATGATGATGATGATTATGATGATGATGATGATGATGATGATGATGGTGATGATGATGCTGGTGATGATGAAGATGTTGATGTGTAATGTGTTGTTTTCTTCTTTCTTTCCATTGGTGTGTTTGAATCTTTGAACTTTATGTCGTTCAGGATTAGTTGTATTTGTGTTGCAGTATGCTTGTAATTAGCTTTTTCTATTAAACTTTTAGTTCTACTATTTGTCTTTTGCTCCAATGTGAATGCTAGGAAGTGTATTTTATGTTTTTATTGTTATGCATCTTAATATTATGTTTATTACTACTCAATACTTGTCTTTTCTACTTGTACTTTCACTAATTTCCCTTTTTTAAAATTTTAAAAAAAAATTCTCTTTCTTCAGGAACTTTCCTGCTTTAGATTAGTTTAAAAACTTATGTTTGGGGGAAGGGAGAAAATTGTTTTTAAACTAAACTTTATTTGTCCTCAGGGAATTGTATTTTTCAAAATTACTTTTAACATAACCTATGGTATGTTGAGTTAACTTTAAAACACTATATTTTGGATTTTATGAAAGTTGTAGAAAACCTAAGTAAAGGTTATTAATAATGAAGTTTAATTCTAGATTTAAGATATTTAGTATGAAGGGTTTGGAGTTATGCTTTTGATATTTAAAGAAAGGAAAATTGTATTTTTGGAAATATATAAGATCTTAGATTTATACTTGAAAGGAAAGAAATTGAGACTTCATGAAAATTCTTCAATGCTAATACACATTTGTTAAAGTAAAGAAATGTGAGAGGTCAGACAATCCTATGGTTTTAAGCTTCCTTATATTAGTTACATCCTACTAAGTGCTAGAGGTTGAACTAACATGTTGAACTCCATGAAGAGCAAAGAAGCATTTTGAATTTCTAATAGGGAGGGCTCCATCGCTAGTCTTCTAGAATAGTCAACAAGAAAGTCTTATGACTAAATCCTAGGCTCTCAAGAAAGAAAGGCTAGACCCCAACGAAAAGTGAGGTCAACATTCCCCAAACTTACCGAAATGCCCCTAGAACCCTATAACCTCTAAAATCACCCAAACTCTCAATTCCTCACCTAAAGTCTTGCTAAACCGCTTCAAATTAAACCAGTTGCCCAAATACCTCCATAATACCTAAAATTACCAAAATACCCCTATAACACCCAAAATTACCAAAATGCCCCCAATACAAAAAAATGCCAAAATCCCTAAAATCATTCCAAACTTCACCAAAACCAATTCTAGCCTTATAGATCTCCATATTGCCCCCAAAATTCCCAAATCCACAAAAATTGGCCAAAATTCTCAAAATGTTCTTAAATCTCCAAAGTCCCCAAGTCACTCCCAACTTCCACCAATTTCATTACAAATTGACCTAATTTCAAATCCAAACCAAATTTTAGCATAGCCAAGTCCAATTTGAATCAAATGTAAGCTTAAATCCATCCAACTTCAAATTTCATCAAATTGAGCCATGAAATCATCTCAATTCCAAAAAATTTAATTCACAAATTCCTCATGACAATCTTCTAAGCCAAATGAGACCATCAATTGGTCTAAATCCAAGCCCTAACCAAGCCCAAAATCCTTGTTCAAGCCCAAACCTCATTTTAATTCTAAAATCAAAGTTTTTCCTAATCTCTTAATTTAATTAAATCTAAATCATCTCAACCCTATCCTAAGCGTGTGAGCTTGCCACATCAAACCTAGCTAAGCCCATTTTTGTGCTATGGATCGAAGGTCCCTCAATTTGTGGAAACTCCTCCCCGAAAATTGGTTAACTCTCTAACCCATGCAGCCAACCTTCCCAAGCCCCAAGTTAATTACCATTAAACCTCCCTGAGCAAGCTAACCACCTCCTCTGGCCTAGTCGGCCACCTTAGTGGTTGGAAAACCTAAAACCAAGAGAGGCCACCATGGCTTAAACCCCAAATTCTACCCATCCCTTGGAACAATCTCCTATTGGTCAATTGCGCCTCTCAACCCTCCACCTTAGCTTATTGGCACCGGCCAATGACAGCCTGATACCTCCCCTTTTGCCTCAATTATAAATGCCCCCTTTCACGGACAAAATTCAACATCATCCAAAACATAGAGGAAACTCTGCCCAATTCCTCCCAAACCCTCGCCCAGCCTCCCTAAGTGCAATCCAACCATCCTCAACCATCCATTCCCACTATCCAAGCTTAATTTCATCACCCAAATTCAAGGCTTTTTAGTCACTCTATCAAACTCCTCAACGCCCGAAATTGATCAATCTACAAGCTTCACCAAACCTCAAGAACACTTCCTCAATCAAAAGCCCCCCTCTCCCTAGCACTCTAACATAGTCTTAGACCAAGTCTGAGTCACCTTCTAATCAAAATAATACTTAGGCTGCACCTCAGATCAAACAAGCACTTTGAGGAGCTTTGTGAACTGAAGGTGATCGTCTCCAACCAATCCAATCGAGGCCTCACCTTTGGGGAAGTATAACAAAAAATTCCTAAATTTTAACTCGATTTCATTGTTTGTGAAGTGAACTTGTACTTCATACATATTTAACAATATAGATAGGTTCGTCCCACTTAGATGAAGGTGTAGGAATAAACCCTGTGTGATTTGGTTGAGAATTAAACGAGATATTATGTCCAAAACTCTGAAGATTCTCGGTTTAGGATGATCAAGTATGATGAACAGATGCCAGCCATTTTTGCGTGTATCAAACAGACGGACCAGATTGCACTGGACAAAGCGATGGAACGTGAGCTACAGAAGTGGTCTTCGATGCCGAAGTTTGACGTGGCGGCTGGCACGGATAAGTATATAAATAAGATATGTTGGAATTAAATAAATATAGAGACTTTAACTATTCAAATCTTACGGTAGAAAAATTTTAAAAATAAAATAAAAATGTCTCTGTGTCCGGTTAATATATGAAAATAAATATGAACAAAAATAAAAAAATATTTTCCTTATATTTTTTTAAAATTAATTAAATACTACAGAGCGTAATTCAATCATTACAGAGGGTAAGTAAATCATAAATAATTAATTATTTATCTAAATTAAATAAAATTTTGAGGGTTTATTTTGCATGAGTTTATAAGTCCTCTATGTTGTTTTCAGGGTAAGAGAACATCCATATGATCAAAAGGCCTAATTTTTTATATATTTGGTGTTATTTTAAATAAAAATTTATAAAAAATTAAATAAATGTCAGAAAAATATAAAATCGTATTTGCTAGGTTCATCGTGGTTTCAGGACCTTAGGAAAAAAAATCAGATTAAAAAATTTTCCAAGTATTTATCATTATTTAAAATTAATAAAAATCATTAAAAATTAGATGAATATAAAATAATTTAAATAAATACCAAAATGAGTCAAGATAATGACATTAGGAGGCTCTTGTAAAAATTTTAAGGTTAGAAAAATTATTTTTAGTGTAAATACCTTTTTTCTAAGTAAATAATAACTTTAGTTTAAAATAATTATAATAAATAAAAGAAAAACAGAAAATTACGAAAATTGATTTGGAGTGTTCCTTGTGACTAAAGGAATTTAAGAAAAATAAAATCAAAGTTAAAATCAAAACTTTATTTTTAAGCTGTTTTTTTTTAATTTTAATAATTTAAAATATAAAAAATTCCAAGAAATATGAAAATACTTCAAATTGCCTTAAATATTACCATAACCATAGAGAATAACCTAAAGATGTGTTTGTAAATTTCTAAGGGTGTAAAAATGTATTTTTAATAATTTAAGGTCTTTTTCTTAATTTATGAATGAAAAAATTATAATAAATGGAATAAATATCATAACAATACAAAATTAATTTTTCTTAGTTCTTTGAAGTCAGAGAGACTTATAAAAAATAAAAAAATGTATTTTTGAATTAAAATATATTTTCTATTTATTTATTCATTAAAATTGTAAAAATTAAAATATAATTAAAAGATTCACAAAAATTATTTTTAGTGGTCCTCTGATCTGAGTGAACCTCCAATAATTCCTTTAAGGATAGAAGATTTTATTTGACTTAGTTATTTTAATTGTTGTTGAAAATCTTTATTTTTGAAAAAAAATAATTATTAAAAATTAAACAAAACATCATAAAAATACAAATTATGCTATGATATTCTAATTAAACCATGAGTAGGGTACTAGACAAATTTTAAGGTCATTTGAGTTAAATTGAGAGAATTATGAAGTTGAGAGCCTCAAGAAAATGAAAATTATAGAATTTTAGAGTCTAATTAAGATTTAGGTTAAACCAAAGGATAGGTGGTAATATTGCTCTTGGTTAGCCCCTTGAAATGATTGAAACATAAAGGGTTAAGGGGTAGAAACCAATTTATTTCATTTTCTATAAAAGAGTAAAAATGTAATTTTTAAATTGTTGTGGTTTGGAAGTTAATTAAGTTGGATGATCCTAGTAGGGAGGGCTTGTGTTGAGAAGATAATAACTCATCAATTGGAAGCCCTATTGGAAGTCTTACACCAATAGTTAAATAATAATGCAATCTTTTGATATGGGTTACGTTCATCTCACTCAACCTTTTCCAAAAGTACAAATCTACCCATGAAGGTTTAATATCTTGATAGTGAAATAAGTTTTATCTAACATCACTTAATAAGGTTTAGAAAAGATAATACAATCAATTATAAACATTTCTCAAACACTACAGGCTCAATTACAACTTAAGGGGTGAAGTTTCCTTAGCAATATGGATAAATTTGTGTCATGTTTTTTTATATAAATGATAAAAGCGACACGACTATTTTATGTCAAAAGCTCACCAGAGTCAATTACATAGGAGTGTTTGAATAGCACATCAACGACCTCAAAGAAAATGTTGGGGCGATCAAGGAAACAAAGTTCAAGGGCAGCGATAGCGAAATGATTAAAGTTCACTATCCTCCCATGGCTGATTTTTACGTACGGTGGGTCAAAAGCTCCATCTTGCTTTTGGGTAATATTGAGAGAATGTTGTATGTAGCATACAAGGATAGGGTCTTTAAGTTTTTGAACATGATAATTGGTGACATGGAATACATCCATGAACTATTCACCATCGGATGAAATGTATGATTTGGTGATGATAAGATCCAAATCACTTAAAATTTGAACTATTTTAAGAATATTGTGCATGTTTGCACCGTTGACATCCATCAGTCAGAACAAATAAAAAAAATATTTAGTTTTTAGAAATAGATATAAATATGTTGTGTGGCCAAATAATAAAAATTATTTTACTGATAAATGACAAATAGACATATCTTGATAAAAGTAACATCATCGGATGTTTCATTATCATTACAAACCCTACATCAATAATCCATTTTTTTTAAGTTGTATTTAATTAAAATAAATATAGAGTAGTTGATCATCTCATGTACATGTATTACAGAGAACTTACTCAAGTGGAGGGATGTATTCTAATGGAGGCACAAAGTCAAACTCGAAGTAAAGATAACTATGAGCCATTATTATCTCTACAAAGAAAAGATGCACAACAGAGATATATTAGAATTTTGTTTTAATGAATTGAAAGGGATACCAAAATTAATCATGAATGAGTTTTATTAATACAAATAGATATATTTTTCTCCATTTGATCATAATAGACAAATCACTTTGATAATTTTATAAATACACAATAGAACTTAATTAGTGAGTGATCTATTAGGTGAAATCACTTTCTTCCTAAATAACAAATACTCATGCAACAATGGAGAAGTATAAGACACGTGAGGTTATAAATTAAAAAAAAATCTTTCCATCCATTAAATTAATTTATTTTGTAAAAAAGATTTTATAGGTTGTATATATGTCTTTAAAATATATGATATATGTTGTTTAATGTTTTTCTTATATAGAACATACTGCATAAAAGAAATATTCAAACTTATCGTTATGAAAAAAAGGAAGCAAATGTACACATAAAAACAACAAATTTATTTGTCGTATCGTTATTCAAAATGCATATAATTTATGAAAACTAAAATTGAAAGGCTTTATTACATTAATATTTTTTTGAAGAAAATTAAAGAATAATATTTATATGTCACTGACATTATTTTGTTGCAGATCAACACACTTGTTCTTCTAAAAATGAAAAGAAGGAAAATACTACTAATAATTAAACAATAAATGTAATTAACTCTTTTTTTTGTCTTGAAATGTTGTAGAATAGCGTGATGGGAGAGGTATCTTGACCTACATTTTCTTTATTAAATAAGTAATTAACTTTTTTTCCCTTACTTTGTTGATTACATGCTTTTGATTACTTCTCTTGCCTTTTCAGTAAGGATGAACATTTTTCTAAATTTACTAAAAATATGTGCAAATGGATATATAAATGTGTGTGTGTGTGTGTGTGTGCAAATGGATAATCATTGCTTTTGATTACTTCTCTTGCCTTTTCAATAACATGCAGCTTCACAAGACGTACGCTCATTTTAGTCATAAGTCCAAGATTCTTGTTAATCATCTTGCTTATGCGGATGATGCTATCCTCTTTTCTAATGCCAGTAAATTTACCATCAAGTTGTTGATGAGGGTTCTTGAGGAATTTCAACAAGCTTATGGGTTACGGTTTAACAAAGAAAAATATAACTTTTTCTTTGGGAAGAAGGTTATGAGCTTTGTTGCCTCTTGGGCTATCTCTTTTTCAGGCTTTCACTCCGCCTCTCTTCCTATTAAGTATCTTGGGGTCAACCTTTTGAGGGGGCGAAGAAAGCAAACCCAATTAGATGAGGTGGTCGAAAGATTCAAAAATAAAATTGAGGATTGGAGGAATATATTTCTTTCTAATGGGGGCCGCCTCACCTTGCTTAAAAGTGTTTTATTTAGTATTCCTTTGCATGCCTTGCAAGTTCTTAATCTCAAGAAGAACACTCAACTTTCTCTGGAGAGACTTTTTAACCAGTTTC
>JXCR01145242.1:42053-54675 GCA_002079205.1 Phalaenopsis hybrid cultivar | reverse complement strand
TCGATGACCGACAGCTTCTTACGGGCAAACCCCACACCAAAAATAGTGCCGACAGGCATCTCTGAGTCAACTAATTCTTTTACTGATTGTTTTCGGATATGAAAAAAATCATGGCTTTGTGGAGACAAAATAAACCTGATGAAGATTTTAAATATTTTCAGTCTGCAATTGCATCATTTTTTAAAGGTAGTTGCATTTTGTTCAAGAAAATTGTACTCCTTTGAAGAGGAATTTCTACATGGTTTGGTGGTCTGTTTATGGAAGTTTTTGGTGATGATCCCACCAAGTATTACCTAAAAAAATTAGAGAGCAAATGAGCTTCAAAAACCTGGACTGTTAACTTTCTTAAAATCATATTTTATATGAGTCGTGGTTGTGAAAATTTGAAATAATGAGAATACTTTGTTCCCCTTGTATTAGAGTTTTGAGCCAAAAAAAATATAACAAAAATATCGGAGAAGTATATCATTCTACATTGGTATTCATGTGCCATATGAGACATTTACGTTATTGATGGCCTCAGTGGGTTCAAAGATTTACAAGGCAAGGGTTGTTTTTCAACAAGGTTTATATTTTGAAACCACGTGAGTAACTTATCATACCAAATAAGCTTGAGGACTCAAGGAAATGAATAAGCAGATCGACATATGTTAGAGACATTGAAGAAGTTATCCGAAGATGTTGACTTAGTATTGTCTGGTAAATTGCCTAACTCAAAACAGATGCCTAAGAGAAAGAAGATTGGAAGATACAAACTGTAGTGTTAAATTGAAAGATCCAGCTAAAATGAGAGCCAAGGGTGTTTCTAATGCTATATTGAAATCACCTTGGGAAAGAAAGAAGAGAGTTAACAGTAAGGGTCTAAGTACTTCTCATCTTATTATGACCATATTACATGTTATCTTGTTAACTTATTTCATGTTCACCACAGTAAAGAGAGATAAATATGTAATTGCTGAAGAGCACACTAAATATGAACAAGCTAACCCTCCCGTTGAAAACTCTCGAAATGCTTCAAGTTTCAATCCATTACCTCTGTGCTTTCTGGAGGTACTCTGGCACCCATCTGCAGGATACATGAAGTTGATGATGGACATGATTGCTCAAAGGAATTTATGAATTGTAAATTTGGATAAAAGTTGAAAGTTTAGAAACTAAATTACTTGTTCATACAATCGTTGCAGAGTCACCCAAGATGGAATGTGCAATATGCGTTCAAAATTAACAATTATGAAACTGATTTATTCAATCTAGCTGACTGCAACATAGAAATCCAAACACAATTTGAATATCATACTATAGCTCAATTTTTTAAACAACACTGAAAAGATCTCTATGGGGTACATCATCTAAACCACTATAATGCTTAAAAAAAGGAATAAATGGAAGGCTTACATCATTATTACTCAACCTCACAGTAAGTTAAAGGTGAAATGTTGATTGTCTAAAAAGGTTGTTTGAATGAATACAACATTAAACTTGGCAATCAAAAAAATATATTGGCCATCAACAGTAGTGACCATAATGCTATGTTATTGATTAAAAAATGATATATTAGAAAATACAGCATAAATTTAAATTTTTTTTGAAATGGTCGAACCTAATTTGCAATATTTAGTAGATGTTATTGATTGGAATCATGTATATCAAATGTACTCGTGGAATTCATTTGGGCGACAATAAATCATGTAATTTGTCGCTTCCAAAATTAAGGCTAATGAGTAATATTGATATGATTATAATTAGATTATTAAATTCAACATTGGTAGGCTTAATCAATCAAGCCATAAGGCATATTAAGCATTTGGTCTTTTCATGTCTTAAGAAAAATCATTTTTTGATGCACAACATAAATGTAAATATGCATAATTTTTATAACTATCAATACGTTGAATATGCAAAAGCTACAATTGATTTCAGCTAAATATAAATAAGTTTTAACGATTTTACCAGGCACCAAATTGACTGAAACAGGTATGAACAGTATATATCGAAGTTCAAATCAAAGGTTAATGAGCTCGACAATCTCCCTCCACAATAGCGCCTTCTCCGAGCTCCCTAAGCATCGCCACCACCTGCAACATGCTCGGCCTCTTCGATGGAAAGTCATCTACGCACTTCAAAGCAATCTCAAGAAATCCCTTCATCTCCTTCAANAAATTGACTGAAACAGGTATGAACAGTATATATCGAAGTTCAAATCAAAGGTTAATGAGCTCGACAATCTCCATCCACCGTAGCGCCTTCTCCGAGCTCCCTTAGCATCGCCACCACCTGCGACATGCTCGGCCTCTTCGATGGAAAGTCATCTACGCACTTCAAAGCAATCTGAAGAAATCCCTTCATCTCCTTCTCCTCCACCTCCCCACTGCCATTCTCTGCTTCGATCAGAAGCACCTTGTCCAAAACCTCTCTCCCCTTCCCCTCCCCCACCCTCATCTTCACCCAACCCACCAGATTCGTATCCCCAAAATCTTCCTTATCTGTTGGTCGCCGCCCGGTGATGATTTCCAGTAACACTACCCCGAACGAATACACGTCACCCTTGGCCGTGCACCGGAAGCTCTGGTAATATTCCGGCGGCACATAGCCGGGCGTTCCAGCCAACGTGCTGACGCTCAGGTGCGTGTCGAGAGCGCTGATTAACCTCGCCATTCCGAAATCCGAAACTCTCGCCTCCTTCTCCCCGTCGAGCAGCACGTTGCTCGACTTCATATCCCTGTGTATAATGTGCGGGATGCAGTTGTGGTGTAGGAAGCAGAGCNGGGCGTTCCAGCCAACGTGCTGACGCTCAGGTGCGTGTCGAGAGCGCTGATTAACCTCGCCATTCCGAAATCTGAAACTCTCGCCTCCTTCTCCCCGTCGAGCAGCACGTTGCTTGACTTCATATCCCTGTGTATAATGTGCGGGATGCAGTTGTGGTGTAGGAAGCAGAGTCCCTTCGCTGCACCGCGAGCTATCTTCTTCCGATCGTCCCAGCTCAGTGTCGTATCTAGCTCCCGCCGCCTCAGGTGAAGCATGTCCTCGAGGCTCCCGTACCTCATGTACTCGTACACCAGCAGCCGCTCCTCGCCGACCTTGCAGTAGCCCAGCAGTGGTACTAGGTTTCGGTGCTTGATCTTTCCCAGCGTCTCCATCTCCGCCGTGAACTCCCGATCCCCTTGGTAACTCAAGTGTATCAGCTTCTTGATGGCGACGCTCGAACCATCCTTGAGCGTGGCTTTGAAAACCTCCCCGAACCCACCGCTCCCGATCATGCTTGCGGTGGAGAATCCGTTGGTCGCCTCGATCAACTGCGAGAACGTCAGCTTCCGAAGCTGGCGCTGGAACGTGGCAACGTTGATACTCAGTGGCTCCTTCTCTTTCTCAATCTTCCAAGTTGTCGCAGCGTGCGCCGCGTGAAGGCTGCCGAGCATCTTTGCGTCCTCGGCCTCCCGCCGCCGAGCCCTCGCTAAAATTGCCCACACCATCACCACGCATATCACCGCCACAGACATCAACACCCCAAGTACCACGCTGTTCGCCCACGCCGCGGAGGCAGGCCGATTGCTCCGGCGGGCTAGATCCGCTCCAGCCACCGGCGGAAGTTCACGGTTCACCTGGCACGGGGCCAGCGGGACCCCGCAGAGGCCCGGGTTATTTGCGTATTGGCTCGCCGGCAGGGTGCTGAGCTGCCCCCTTGCGGGGATCGGACCCGTGAGGTTATTATCTGCTAGATCGATCTGAACCAAAAAGGAGAGGTTCGAAAAGGAATCCGGAATCTCACCCTGGAGTTTATTATGTGACGCGTCGAAAACGCCGAGATTCCTTAATCGGCCGAGAGAAGCAGGGATTTCTCCGGATAAGTTGTTATGCGCGNGATCGGACCCGTGAGGTTATTATCTGCTAGATCGATCTGAACCAAAAAGGAGAGGTTCGAAAAGGAATCCGGGATCTCACCCTGGAGTTTATTATGTGACGCGTCGAAAACGCCGAGATTCCTTAATCGGCCGAGCGAAGCAGGGATTTCTCCGGATAAGTTGTTATGCGCAAGTTCGAGTACCTGGAGGACTAGCATGTCCCCAAACTCATCGGGTATTCTCCCTTGTAGCTCGTTATAGGAAAGGTCGAGGTACTCGAGGGTCTGGTAATGTGTCCAGTCACTGAGAGCGGCGCCAGAGTAAAGCCTGGTGAAGTCGCACGACTTGAGCGTAGGGACCTGGAGTAGCCTCTCCGGCCTGATTCCAGCGAACTCCAGTAATCCCCCCACTCCCTTGCACAAATTCCCTACGTTCCGTACGAACGCTAGCGTATTACCTGATAAAATGCCGCTAAGAGCCCTTGCTCCCAGCTGCCGGCCGAGGCGCGGCGGGATATCCCCTGAGAGTCTGTTACTGTTGAGATCTAACCACACAAGGCTGGTGCAGTTGCCGAGATCTGGCGGAATCTTGCCGCTGAGGCTGTTGTTAGCCAGCTGCAGCACCGCAAGCCGCGAGAGACGGCCCACCTCACTGGGGATTCTACCGGTGATGCGATTACTGGTGAGAGAGATCCACTCCAGATCGCTGCAATTAAAGAGCTGCAAAGGTATGTCACTGCTGATGAAGTTGTTATTGAGGATCAGGTTCTTTAGCCTTGGGCATTGGCCAAGTTCTGCAGGAATGATGCCGCTGAGTCCGTTAAACCAAAGCATCAGCTGTTCCAGGTTATGGAGGCGACCGAGCTCTGGTGGGATTGAACCTTCGAGGCNGTTGCCGAGATCTGGCGGAATCTTGCCGCTGAGGCTGTTGTTAGCCAGCTGCAGCACCGCAAGCCGCGAGAGGCGGCCCACCTCACTGGGGATTCTACCGGTGATGCGGTTACTGGTGAGAGAGATCCACTCCAGATCGCTGCAATTGAAGAGCTGCAAAGGTATGTCACTGCTGATGAAGTTGTTGTTGAGGATCAGGTTCTTTAGCCTTAGGCATTGGCCAAGTTCTGCAGGAATGATGCCGCTGAGTCCGTTAAACCAAAGCATCAGCTGCTCCAGGTTATGGAGGCGACCGAGCTCTGGTGGGATTGAACCTTCGAGATNGCCAGAGTAAAGCCTGGTGAAGTCGCACGACTTGAGCGTAGGGACCTGGAGTAGCCTCTCCGGCCTGATTCCGGCAAACTCCAGTAATCCCCCCACTCCCTTGCACAAATTCCCTACGTTCCGTACGAACGCTAGCGTATTACCTGATAAAATGCCGCTAAGAGCCCTTGCTCCCAGCTGCCGGCCGAGGCGCGGCGGGATATCCCCTGAGAGTCTGTTACTGTTGAGATCTAACCACACAAGGCTGGTGCAGTTGCCGAGATCTGGCGGAATCTTGCCGCTGAGGCTGTTGTTAGCCAGCTGCAGCACCGCAAGCCGCGAGAGGCGGCCCACCTCACTGGGGATTCTACCGGTGATGCGGTTACTGGTGAGAGAGATCCACTCCAGATCGCTGCAATTGAAGAGCTGCAAAGGTATGTCACTGCTGATGAAGTTGTTGTTGAGGATCAGGTTCTTTAGCCTTAGGCATTGGCCAAGTTCTGCAGGAATGATGCCGCTGAGTCCGTTAAACCAAAGCATCAGCTGCTCCAGGTTATGGAGGCGACCGAGCTCTGGTGGGATTGAACCTTCGAGATTGTTTATACTAAGATCAATCGTCCTCAGCTTCAAGCAGAACGACAATTGGGATGGGATCTTACCGGTGATCAAATTATCTGGGGCACGTAGCTCCTCTAGGGAGGAAGCTCCAGGGCAGATATTTTGTGGCAAGGGACCTGTAAGCTTGTTTGAGCTGAAGTCTGCTATCCTCAAGCTCCTGCAGCTAGAGAGTGAACTGGGGAGTGACCCTGATATGAAGTTATTGCTCAGTAATAAACCCTCAAGAGATGAGAGATTTTGGAGAACGTCCTCTGGAATCGTATCAGAGATGTTGTTGTTAGCTAGGTCGAGCAACTGGAGAGAGGAGCAGGAGGAGAAAGAGTTTGGTATTGAGCCGGAGATGTTGTTTGTGGAGAACTTCAGTTGCAGTAGCGATCCACAGGCATTACCTAGTCCTGCTGGAATTGTACCAGTTAAGTGATTTCCAGAGAGGTCGACCCTCTCAAGGCTTCGGAGTTGGGCAAAGGAATTGGGTATCTGCCCAACTAGCGCATTGGAAGAGAGGTTCAGGAATTTGAGGTTGGTGCAGTTGGACAAGGAATTGGGAATTCCACCGGTTAGGTGATTTGTTGACAGATCTATGTGCAGCAAGCTCTTACAGGAGTTTCCAAAATTGAGGCTGGACATGGTGTTTGATATGTTGTTGAAGGAAAGGTCAAGTAATTGCAAATTCTCTGATTCAGCGAAGAAATTTTCTGGAATAGCTTTGACCAAGTTGTGAGAGAGATCAACATACTCTAGAGTAGCATGAATTGAGAGGAAATTTTCGGGAATAATTCCAGAAAGCCCAGCTGAGGAGAGATCAAGCTTTTGCAGTGCCCAGGGGAGCTGAATTATACCGGTGGAGTTGATGGAGAAGGAGTTGCTGGAGAGATTGAGGACTGATAACGTGGTAAGAAATGATAGAGGGTAGAACGAGAGATTTCCTGAGAGATTGCATTCACCGAGATTTAGCTGAGTTGGTCTGCCATGAGTGCATGAGATTCCAAACCAGTTGCATGGGTTTCTCCCAGGTTTCCAATCGGAAAGAACTCCGCGAGGGTCCTTCTCAATCGTTTTCTTGAGTACTAGCAGAGCTTCTGCATCAGTTTTGATGCTCTGGTAGAGCTCATAGTTCTGATCAAATATTGACGACAATGACAAACATATCATACTGAAAAGAAGGTTTAGAAGGAGTGAAATGTAGAGAACTTTGATATTTTTCTTCGTCATGGGCAATGGAGTGAGGGTGTGAGAGAGAAGACAGTAGAATCCTGCTTTTAAGTGTGCAAAATGGTGATGAATGGGAAAAGATAGAAGGGAAGGGGTAGCGAAGCTTATAGAGATGGGCTTTGAAGTTGGTGAGCCATTTCTCAGTGTTTTGGATGAAGCCAGCAAAGGAGCAGTTAAATATCTTGGGAAGGTCAAACATGGTGATCCAACAATGCTTTTTTTAAACAAAAGAGATGTGTTTGCCCTTTGAAGGGGATCCCAAGGACTACATTGTGGACCTATAGAAATGACATATTAGTCCCTCTCCCTTCAAAGGGATTCAAGCTTTGGACATGGACATGCTCCAGTGCTTGTTCTGGTACTTTTTGGGAGTTCCCACACCTCTTTTCCTCGTCCATTTTTGTTATTATTTTGGTGGTTCTGCCTGTTGAGAGCGCTGGAAAAAAAAAATTTTCAGAGATCCAATAGAGGTATTTTTTAGCTTGCTTTAGCTGCACAACTTTAATTAAGGAAAGTTGTAACTGCGTGCATCAGGATAGGCCTTTCTGCTCCCCTTCCACAGAAGTATTGGCCCGCCAAAAGAATAAAGCATCAGTGATCTCTCTCCTTTCAGACATTCTTAAAACAATGGCATGCCATGAAAGGTGATTATGGCTTCTTTTTCTGATTTCACCGTATCTTTTCATCCACGCTTCTTAATTTCTATTCATTTTTATTTTTCCGTAACATTAACTTGCATGAAGAAAAAAAACAAATTTTCTCATTAGATGTGCTGATTAATGTATTTTTTATGCACATTTGGAATTTTATTTTTACAGCTTCCATGAGAATCTTGTGCCATAGAATTCATAGACTGATAGATTATATATTTACAGGGTTATTTAGTACTTTTAGAAAAATTTTCTTGGTATATAAATGTAAATGGCCCTCCTTGTAGCTCTTGTCTGCATCACCACTAAGATGGCATGTTTGAAATTGTGGTGAGATTAAAGAGACCACCTTGTGATAATGCTTCCCCTATGCGATGACAACCCACTTTAATTCAAGTGGAATTTGTCATTATGGCAGTAATATCCCCTATCAGTTCACGTGTGAACATAATTATTTCAACATAAACAAGCACCAAACTTTAAGAGTGGGTTCCAGTGGTTTAGATAAGAAGACAGAATAAAGTTGATTTCGATTCTAATTAGTGAAACACTTGCTTTAACATCAAATCTTATTAAAATTGATTCAAAATTCAGCTGTTTGTCTTGCAGTGTCTGATCTTTTACTGTTCTTGCACCTTGTTTTTACAGATAATTTTACTGCATGTATTATAACATATTTGAGGATGGTATGACATCAATTTATCTGAACTTATGTTTTACCTTCTTAAATTCCAATCATTAATATCTGTCATGAGGAGATACAGGAATTGCCAGGCTTCATATCATGAAGAGTGTGGTCGCTTTAGAGCTGATATCAGGTTCATCTCATTGCAAAGGTATCTCACAAGTGAATTATTCAGCTGGTTGTACTATTTTATTGTTTCCTGCTCATTTATATTGCCAAATATGGTGTAAGAAGTGAAGACCTGCAGAAATGCTTAATGGAAATGTATACAGGAAAGCATGAAGATGGAGAAGAGATAAGGCAGCTAGCTGTGCTGCTTAATATTCATTTACCTAGCCAAAGCAGTAAGAACGATGGTTACAAATATATAGGATAGGAGGAAGACTCTAGAGAGGCAGTGATCCCCTGTTGGTTACAAAAGGACTTATATGGGAAAGTGGAGAATATCATCTGGTGGCAATTGATATTGGGATGATACAGTTGTTACCTCCCCTCAAGATCACAACCCCTTTCTTTGATTGTGAGCTTGTTTCTAACTTTGCTGATTACAAATATATAGGATAGGAGGAAGACTCTAGAGAGGCAGTGGTCCCCTGTTGGTTACAAAAGGACTTATATGGGAAAGTGGAGAATATCAACTGGTGGCAATTGATATTGGGATGATACAGTTGTTACCTCCCTTCAAAATCACAACCCCTTTCTTTGATTGTGAGCTTGTTTCTAAGTTTGATGAATTGCGGTTGAGATAAGCTTTTGGTAAGTATATCGGCTATCTGATCTTGCGAAGTAATTTGTTGAACCTGAATTTATTTTGAAACCAGATGATCCTAAAGAAGTGATGATCAATTTCCATGTGTTTTTTGCGAGCTTTAAAAAGATGATTCAGTGCAATAGCATTAGCTGTGACGTTGTCACAATGGATAGGGTAGGAGCATCTATTGTGATGTTGAAATTCTGAAGAAGACGCTATAGTCATATAATATCTGTGGTGACTGCCACGAGAGCCCGGTAATCCACTGTCGTGGAGGATCGAGCCACAGTCTTCTGTTTCTGAACTCTCCATGTGATGAGAGTGTTGCTTAAAAAGGTACAAAAATCTGTGATGGATCTACGATCAACAGTATTGCTCCGCGAATCAACATCAAAGAAGCACTTGAGTTGAAGATCTCCTTTGGTAAGTTGAAGGCCATAATGAATTGACTTTGAGATAACGAAGTAGCCTTTTGATTAGTTGAACGTGGTAGATAAGAGGTTTGTGCATCTGTTGGCAAATGAAGTTGACAGCAAAGGCTATGTCGGGCTTTGTAATAATTAAGGATTTTAGTGAGCCGACAAGTTGGCGATTTTGAGTGCTTTGGGAGTATTCATGTTGAGGACCAGCATCCGGTTCTACTTTGTATGTAATAGAGTTTGAATAGGTTTGCAATTCTTCATGCCTAGTTGTTGTAATATCGAGTTGATATAGTGTGTTTGAGTAAGAAAATACCCATGAACATTTTGCCGGATATAGACTCCAAGAAAATGGTTGACATGACCAAGATCCTTTAACTTGAAAGCTGATTTGAGGTGATTAAGGACATTGGTAATAGCTGCAGAATTATTTCCAGTAAGTCGTATGCCATCCACATATACTAGGAGATACATGTTGACACCATTATGCTTATATGTAAAAAGAGATGGATCCGTTTTGCTCATTTGAAACCCTTTGAGCTTAAGGTGGTTAGAGAAGGTTGCATACCGCTGACATGGAGCCTGTTTGAACCCATATTGGTCCTTTTTGAGTAAGCTAATATCATTAGGATATTGAGTATCCTGAAAGCCTTGATTGTTGCATGTAGATGGTTTCATTTAGTGATCAATGAAGGAAGGCATTTGAAATATCAAACTGTTTAATGGACCACTTGTGATGTGGAACAACCGTGAAAAGAATACAAATGGTGAGAAGTTTGGCCACCGGATTGAATGTCTCATTTTAGTCGATGGCCTGTATTTGCTTGAAACCCTGTGCACTAGGCGTACTTTATGTTGAGCTATAGATCCATCCCGATTAAGTTGGTGCGGTAAGTCCACCTGCAACCAATAATGTTGTGATGGAGCGGTGGTGGAAAAAGTTGCCAAGCTCCTTGACTTTGTAGCAGCTAGGATCGGGGGAAGAGAGGGTAGTGGCGTGGAGATCGAGGAATTGTCTTTGTTTAAGGGATCCTGTTTGGGCTCGGATAACCATTGGGTTTTTAGTGGGAGCTTTGAATATGACAAGCGTCCTATCACATGTATATGATGATTTGATTCTCTGCGAGTTCTGAATTGTAGAAGTTTCAAGCGGATTCTCACTCCAAATAATGAGTTTGTAGCATAAAGCCTAAAGTTGGCTCTAGTTTAAGGGAACTGCAAGTGAGTTTGTTTGATGGATTTGGCTTCCGAGAGCCCCTAGCTGATCATTGAGTATGTTGGGTGAGTTTATTAATTATTTGAGCAAAATCTCTGGGCAATTTCGTACCTTGGCCAAGTTCAATAGATGAGTACAAAGAGTTAGAGATAACTACTACCAGATTCAACTCTTAAGCACTTCAAGGCTTTAGGCAAGAACAAATTTTGGGAGTTCTTGATTGAAGAAGCTGTATGCTAGTTCTCAATCAATAATTCATTGAATATATTTCAAATTTATTGCTGAATTAATATGACACGTGTATATCAGTGCAAATAATATTTGCCAAATTTATTTGCAGTATTATTCGCAGAGGCTATATATAATTGAAAAGGTAGATGGCCATATTTTTATATATAGCCAACTGGACTGTACGAAGTCCAAAAATTAGCAATGGAAAGCGACTGATAAAGCAAATTAGGGGCAATTTATGGATTAAACGGCAGGAATATGCCGCGCTGTGTGGTCCGCATTAGCTCTTTAATTTGGTGTTAGTTTCATGAGGATGTCGGAGCGTGACTTTTGATGCAAGCGCACGAGAGTCTATCCGCCACCCTCATTGACTTGAAAATTAGTTTAATTGCTCAACCGGACAAGAAACTTTTCGTTACCAGCTGCTTTGGTCTTTAATTCTGTCTCCCTTAAAGATTATGAGAATCTGACTTTTGGAAACTAAGACCGCCTGAACACAAGTGAAGAATTTGAAGATAGTTTGAGCTCTGAACAAGATCAACTATGAACCGGCTTATTCAATCCATATTAGGTTGTATACATATATGAAGCATTTATAGAATCATAGAACATCACATTCATAATCATGAATTTTGTGTATTTGTGATTTAACTGACTCATTGAAACTCTTCATTTTATTTCCAATTCTTATGTACTTATTCACCTAACACCTAAATTTTGATTTTAACATCTAGACCACCCAAATCTTTAATTTCACATCAAAAATACTGCCAATATATTCTTTAAAAAAAATAAAATACATATTTATCATATATAGGTATGGCGGTATGAATCTAAAAATTGAATTTTTTGTGTTTAGACATGTAAATGCAGAAGAACTTACTAAAATGTATGCAAATATTCTTTTTTTATTTTATTTTATTATGATTATTATTTGTAAAGTTATCTCTGTCCTGTTGCATAATCATGATTTTATTTTTTATTTTTAAAATAATTTCAGAATAAATTAATGGCGGTGCAGGTATTCTTAATATATTATGCCACGGCTGCTAAAGGTTGTGGAGCTGTGCTGAATGATGAAGTCTACAACAGCCCGCACGATCTATCATCATCGTTCTGCTGTACGTAGTCTCTTTGCATTCTTTATTAGTTGTTCCATTCCTTTTGTTCGACTGGAAATTTGTTTTGCAATCATGAAAGTGTGCAAGGGGGAAGCATCAGCGTGTTGCATCCCATTCATTGGGTTTCTTCATATAATTGAGCTTCGACCGTTAGTTTTCCAAAAACACATAATAATAGTAATAATAATATTTATTTTCGGTTTACGCTTGTGAAGAGATTTTCAGTTTTCTGTTTTTCATTTGAGATTAAAATTGTATTTATTGACCCTTCAGCATCAATTAAAGGGTATAATATTATGAAAATTTTGGATAAAATTGAAAAAGAGAAATTAATTTTTTAGAGGCATTTACATACATACCGGCCAATTCAACTGTACTTCTTACATTTATACCACCCCAAATGTTCATATTACATAAAAAAAGCCACCTTTAAAAAGTGAAACATAGTATTTGTGAAAAATGGCATGTATATACATTTTACTATTTGTTTATCAAATATTTCAGAATATGCATCTTTACTTTGTTATCAGCTTAAATAACCTAATTTTACATCATTTGAGCTGTTGGTAGAGGATCGCGAGCATAATCACTTGTTAGACACAATACCACAAAATGATGATAAACATTCTCGAATTGGTAAATTCTCATTCATTCATGATCTCACAATTTTGTCATATATATATATAT
>JXCR01145242.1:18896-42024 GCA_002079205.1 Phalaenopsis hybrid cultivar | reverse complement strand
ATATATATATATATATATATATACCCTAACGAAGGTCAAAGAGTGCTCCAACAAAAGCACACTTAACTTTAAAATTTTCGATAAAATTCTAACCATTACATTAAAAGGCACAACAATGTTTAAGAGCCCAATTTTATTTTGAACAATCCCTCATTTAAATACATATAAATTGAATAGTATGATACGACAGAAACGAGAGTTTGAACAAGATTTTAAATACGAGCATAATCAGTAACTAGACACTAAGCAATGATTTGAAGAAACAACTGTGAAACTGCAGCAAAAGAAGTCTATTCAAAAAGTTACGTTGACTATTATAAATTTGTTTTAATTTCAAAAAATTAGGATACACTTTTGTGATAACCACCATATTTTAAAAGCTTAAATTGAAAAAAATAATTTTCTACTATATAAATTTTTAGAAAGCAGTAAGCGATTCCACAAACAAAATAATAGTTGCGATCTAAAAAATAAAATAATCAGAAAGCTGTCCCAAACAGGCACTAAATGCACCACAAAAGGATAATAGGCAATGCAACTTTTGTAACGGCCTGAATTCTCACCCATTGAGATATTGTAACCTTTAACCTCACAATTGTATCTCATTTGAAAGTATTTTCCCAAGGAGAGGTGAACGAGTGCTCCAAAAACACGCTTAAACTTCAGAGCTTCTGATAAAATTCCAACCATCATACAAAAAGGCACATTGATATTTAAGAGCCTAATTTTATTCTACTTCATATATTTAACAATCTCTCAATTAAATGACATCCTCATCAATTTTCTTAACCTTGACTTATTCACAATAAAACTAGAATTTTAAATGTAACACTTATAAATTTAAGGGATTGGCCCACCATATAGCATTGTTGAATCGATGGATCAAAATGTGGCACCAATGGCATAGCATTTTATTGTTTAAAACACTAATCTATTGCTCTAATATCATTTGTAACAATATGAACTCTCGCCTACAAGATATTATTCGTTTTCGCCTAATGATCTTATGATTTTATCTCATTGGCATAACTTCCCAAGAGATGACCCATAATGAGTGCTCCCCTAAGAGAGCTTTTCAAAACTTCTAATGAATTCCAATAATTAAGCCCAAAGGTGGCTCAATGTTAAAGAACTTTCATCATTCAATGAGGGCTTTAGCACCCTTTACACCTACCAACGCAAAACTATTAAAAGAAAGCTAGGAAAGAAAATTTCAAGTAAAAAAAAAACGGCTGACCCTCCTTTCACCAGCCAGAATCATTAACAAAAAGGGGGCGGACTTAAACCATAAATAATAATATATTGGATGCCATTAAAAATGATATTATTTAATGATTTAAAATAAGCCACAACGTCAATTATGAACAAATAAAATCAATAATAAATAACAAATAGGCTCAAGATTAGATTATTGGATTACACACAATTGATAAATATTTAACCAAAATTTAAAGGCCAAACACAAATGGAACATACTGCTTCAGCTAAAACTCAAACAATCTTACTAAAATAGAAAACTCAATAGCAGCATTCAAAGGGCATGGTTTTCCAGCACAAATATTAATGTCTTCATATACCTGTTAAGGCCGCATGCGTAGAAATATCAAAGAAATTGTAATCATCACTTCAAAGAAGGATTTATGAGAAGACTGAAGAAATAATGGGTCAATTTAGTCACTAGATTCTTTTAATATAGGCTGAGATCATCCTACTTGAATAATATTTCAAATTCATACTATGGATCATTAAAAGTTTGAGTGATGTCATGCCAATATGTGTATCAGTATCTTTAATACAAAGACATGAATGTATAACAATAAATAGCTACTTGAGTCATACATGTAATTTTTTTTTTTTTAGGAGCCAACTTCATTTAATTAATATCCAAATAAGTCATCCATAAAAGGGTATGCAAATCATCTAAAAATAATCTTCACTATCTTATTTCTATCAAATGTTACTATCACTGTTCAGCCAATACATAATAAGTTATCAATATATTTGTTCCAACCTTGCACATATTCAGCTTAACATTTCTATTTTTTTGCACGCTCAACTTGGGAGTCGATTTTTAAGACTCCATTTAGTTTGATTACAATTTTATAAAATTATAATTTCCATTATATTCTATAAATGTATAAAAATCATGTTGTACCTCTACATTAAACCACCACATCACATTCTCCTGTCATAAATCTCATATCACAACTTAACATTGCTTTATCTTCAAAAGAGATTGACAAATAAATTATCAACATTACACTTGTTAAAATTCCATATTGATGTTTGATGTTAAGCCCAACGTGATTAAAAACTCTTTGAACACTCCCATAACTAGTAATCAAATCGACATTCCATCGTATATGTATTCCACATGCCACTAAAGCAATAATCAGTTTTTTTAATAATTTAGACCAAACAAGTTCTTTATGGTGCTTAATAATTTATTTTTCAAGATCAACAAAAATAACATGTCCATTTACTACACTGTACATAATTTTTTTTTGGGATTACTACACTGTACCTTATTATTTTGCTCATTATACTCTCCCAAAAATATCTTTCTCAAAAGTCCATTTACTAGTTTCTGAAAAATAGCAGTTTGAGTTTTCCTTCTGTCTTCATATTTATCTAATATCCTATATCATTACTTTATATTGCGTGTAACTTGATCAAAATCTATATATCTATAATCTCTCAACTTAGCTATCAATATATCTTATTATCTCCTTCCTTCATACCAAATTTATCATATAATCACTAAAAGATGCAGCCTTTGGTTTTCAATCATTTCAGTAATATTTATGTTTCGTTGGTCCTAAAAGCACGTCTTTCATGATAACCTTTCTTGTTTCCTAGCTCAACCACCAAATTTTCTTATGCAATATCTATTTTAAAATCCTTGTCAAAATTCAGTATCAATCTTCTCCAGGCGCCAATCATTCATCAAACATGACGTAGCTAAACCATAGGATTCTGATTTTTCACTCTTAACATTATATCTTAAGAGATTAGTAACATCTCATCTTTCAAGTTCTACCATCATATTAGTTTTTTAAAGCTTGAGATATACATTCATAACTACTGCTTCATATTTTGATTTCAAACTTTCTACTAATATACATCCGCACAATCTTTACAAAATGATATTTATTTCCTTTCAAATAACAATAAGTTAATTTGTGATTTGGTAACTCCATTTTTAAAAGTAACTTGTGATTTGGTAACTCCATTTTTAAAAGTAACCAAGTGTTTATTCTCATTTGTTGAAGTATGTATTCATTGTTGCAAAATAATACGTAACCATAAAACCAATACAGCTGCTCCCAAAGTATTTTTATCTTGCATTTCATATTTACAATAAGCCATCTTATAGCAAATCATATTAGAGCCTATATGGTCATCTAAGACATCTTCAATAACTATCATTTCTTATGCCTGTGTAGCCATATTTTAAAGGCATTGATTGGTCAAGCAATTAGATTCACTGTAAGAGTTTGTTATAGAAGGCATCAACATGTATAGCAGCAAGAACTCATAGCGAGAGCCCGTTGCAGAAAAAAATTGATAGGATTTGGCAACAGGAGTTTATTGTGATAGGAGTCACAACGGTAGTTCGCTACAGAAGGCATACGTAGGTTTAATAATGAGAGTTCATTGTAGAAGGCACTGACAAATCCAAATGCGTTTCAAAATAGAGACTCGCTTTTGAATCAGATTAATTAAATGACGAGGAAAAAATTCTTAAAAGTTCTGATCAAGCTATCTCAGAAGCCAATGAATCAGAGCTGCCCAAACTCTAGCTCAAGTTTGTATAATATATGAATAGTAAGCTAAGCTCGAGCTTATGACTTCACAAACTAAACTCACAAGCTTGTGATTCTAGTTCAAGCTAGCCACAACACGGCTCAGCTCATTTATACACTAGCTATAAGCAGATTTCATACAACCTAGTTGACTCTACAAAGCATTCTGGAAGCAAGACAATTTTTAGAGGCTACAGTCAACTCTAAATTATGGTTAAACTCTGCATGGAAAAAAAAAACTTCAAGGATAAGAAGTTAGAAAAATTGTTATGAACAAAAAGTCTTTGATTAAGTTTGAGCCATGCAATAATAACAAGACCATTGATTCAAGTTTTAAGGATGATTGATGCGATTAAAAAATCATTTATGAGCTTCATTTATGATGTGATGGATGATGCTAAAGAGGAGTCCAACTATGAAGAAATTTGAGAAATAATTAATAAGAGTTAGGAAATCAAACTTCATCAGTAAGGTATGCCACAGAATATTTTCTTAATTCTCAATTTTAATATTTGAAAATAAGTCCAACAGTTTGATTTATACTATTCTATGTATCAATTGACAACTAACTTGAGAAGATGAAGGCCGTCTACACCTTATAATCTTTTTAAATAAGAAAGATTTATTTTACCTACAAATAGTCAAAGATAAAATTACAACATGCTCCCTAAATTTAATTTTTTTTTACATTTATTGGTTAATTTTCTGACAAATTTGTAATTTAATTTAATTTTGCTTTAAATTTAATTGAATTATGAAATCAATTTGATGATGTAACTTCAAAGCAACAGCAATTCGTTAGTAAATTACTAGGTCTTGCATGGTCATCATCTGATTGTGAGTGAAATTAGAGTAAATACAATAAGTTCAGACCCAAAAAAGAAAGGAAAATTTACATATGCAGCGCCCAATTCTTATGCATTTACTTATCACACATCCAAACTTTGCTTTTTACAATCTAAGCACTTTTACCTAAGTATGGAATCTTTACCTATGTATAAAAAGGTGGATTCCATACATAGGTAAAATTGCTTTCGTTATAAAAATCAAAGTTTAGGTGTGAAATAAGTAAATACACAAGAATTGGGTGCTATCTATGTAGATAGCGCAAAAAGAAATCATTTGACTATTATGTATAAACTTGCATATTCCACGTACAAAAAAAATTGAAATATAAAAATATGAGAAAAATGGTTTTAGAGGACAACCAAGATCAACAAGAATATAAAGACATGTCCTCAGATGATAAATGAAATATGAATAATGACAATGAAGTTACAAAATCAAATTTGCAACAAGACCTTAACGTTGATTTTTTCAATGAAGACATAATTAAGATCAATAATTGTAGCACAAGTTGACAAAAAAATTTTAAAAAAATATTTTCTATTACTATTTATTATAACATCAGCACACTCATTATGTTAAATATTAATTAATATTCTTACTAATTTATACCATTTAGAAATGAGTAAGATGAGGAAGAATTTCAGGACAATGGCTCACTTATCCTCGACATAGTACTTGTGAATTTAGTTCTCCATAGTGAGGTTGCAGGTTTGAATTGAGCACATTGCTTTTAGGCTCAACTTTCCCCCAATAAAAAATTTTTGAGAAAATACTAATATATAACCAAAGATGAGGCATAGCGAAATCAATTCTGTATAGGGATGCTTTTAAAAGAACCACTGAATGATGAGAGAATCGGAAAATTATGAATTCATAATTTCTAATCTAAGTGAATGTTTTATGTTCTTATTTTGTTGTTGGAGAGGGAGAGAGAGACAATATCTTGTTTTAAATTATTAAATTCTTCCTTTCATATTTGTATGCACTTCTTAATTCATGATTTGATATTAAAATTTTAATATCACATACTTCATACTTTGATATTAACATAATACTTCTTACCACGCATAATTTATTGATTCTGAGTTTTACGCCCAACCTCACGTACAAAAAGTATCTCAATACTTAATTACACAACTTTAAATGTTGTTCAAATTATTTGTTATCAACAATAATTCTAATTACCTAGCAGCCTACCATCCACTTTGTAGTTACATGTGGTTTAGGATAACGAAGGGCTTAGGATGGCTGGTTCTTGAACAGCTTAATAAACTAGTTGATACACAAATTTGTTATACATTTTTTTTTTTTCAAAAAGGCCACTAGCATTTCAAGCTGAAAACACTTATCAACCAGGCTAACATAGCACTCTCAATAATTTGTCAAGAAAGTAAAATAAACAAACATGGGGTTTCACAAGCTATTAAGCAACAAAGATGATTTTCTAATTTAATATTTTAATACTAGCTATGCTACAAGAAAATTTCCCACGATATCATCGAGCATTAGCTTTAAAGTTTGCAACGTGAAAGTTCTAAGTCAATCTGCCAAACTAATCCATGACCATAAATGTTGGTTATAAAATATACGCGCCAAAACAGTGATCATACTGAGAATCTTCTATATAGAATAAAATTATTCAAACATTTACGAAGTTGCAGTTCTTAAGAGAAAGAGACTTAAATTTATGAGCCTTTCCATGAAGCATTGGACATAACCCTATTAAACAATTGGATATAACATGATGCACTTAGCACACTATATTATCTATTTACCTAAAAGAATACCCTTCAACTTACCAACATTTCTTGAAGACCTATAAGTTTGATCATGTCAAGCCTGGTAAAAACATTGGACACACTCTTAAATTGGTGATATCACATAATTAATCTATTTATACAATCTCCGACTCTAATACTCCCACCTTCAACTCCCACTTGATGCATCAAGATTATCAACATCAACTTTCACATGTCAGCAAAAATTACCAGTTTCAAATCAATCATGATCGCTCAAAAAATAACATCAACATCCATGCTTTGATGATCCCAATGTAGCAATGGTGAAAAAGGAAAATGGTCCTTCTGAACTTACACCATCAGCTCATTTCAAAATAAATGAAGATCATTCAACACGACTAAGGAAATCAAAAATAATCTCAAAACCTCAACTAGAATCAGCTCCAACACTAATCTCAAAGTTCAAACCTTCTATCAATTTAACCACAAGGGTGTGATAAATCAACTCCAATTCTAAAGATAAGGTGTTTTGGTCTGCTATAATCGTTTGATCGATTGAAAGTCAAAACTGCCTCCAACCAAAAGAGCATTTCTATTAAGCATGGATCATGGAAATAAAAATGTCTCCACTATCCATCATTCACCTTCTCAAAAGTACCAAACAACGTTCCACTCAAATAACTTTAAATGCTTTAGAGGGGAAAGTAAAGAAGGAATCCAAAACCACCTTATTTTCTAAAGAAGGCTCGGTTGAGCCATCCTTTCCTTAGAACATGCTTGTCAACTTGGTCATCAAAGCATCTTCATAAGGAAGCACTCCACTGAGTAAACTCACCTTCCTCTTGTTGTGTGAGCAAGAAAACGAGTGATCATTGTAAACGACATGGCTCGGAGAGCTCTACAGACTTCTAACAGTATTCAGCACACAACAACTTGGCATTGTTCATAGAAAGCCCTTTTTTCGCTCCTGTTAAGTAAATACCTTCTTGCCAACCAAGACGTCAAGTGAATATGAAGCCTCCTCACTCTACCTCACCTGAAACAAAAAAAACACTAGGCAAATTTTGCACTGCGAAGCCAAGCAACATCCCTTGCGCCTTTTCTTCGAATGAGAAGCATAACTCAAGTACTAGTAATCATTTTAAAGATGGTGACGGCACATCTTATACTCCAACAGCATTTTTGAGAGCCTTGTCAAACAACATTTCTAGACCAAATTCTGCTTATAACAATTTTCACCTAACCTAAAAAGAAAAATGAATACCATCCTAGGAATACATGCATACATAATAGACTGGAGGCTCGTCTCCTTCTCTTCAGCCTCAAGATGACCATCAAGTTGACATTGTCAGCTCAATCAATCAACTTTCAGTAAACGCTATCCAGCCCTCTAGCTAGTGCCAAAGAAATAAAAAGTATGTTTCCTAGGTTAGATACTTCAAAATGCTGCATAGATTTTAGTATTTGTACTAGGCCATCATATCTCTCCGAGATTCAAGATCGCAACTACAGCCTTTATGAAGGATACATGGATCATTGGATCCCTAAAAGCATATGTGCCGTCACAAAGTATTATGCATATTCAGCAAACTACAAACATGCTCATCTATCAAGAACACATCGCTATGCTGGAGGGACAAACCCATAACCAGAAATGGTATAGCTTCATTTCTCCACCATTGGTTTCCTCTTTGGACAATGTTGATAGTTATCAGCCTATTGATAAGGTGGGGAAAAAAATTAATTAAACATCCCTTGTATCCCATAACTCAAAACACAATTTTTCAAAACTTAACTCCTTCCCATGAAGCTTCTAATAAATATCATTACCATTAAAACCCAAAAAGAAACTGTTTTGAGGCATTAGAAAGTAAAAATTAGAGAGAAGCCGTAAGAGATGACATGAATGCTTCGGAAGTAATTGAATCATCAAATAAGAGAGAATTGTGTGGCACAAATGGTGTGCATTTGGAATAGAATATAAAATTGATGTAAGCTCGGGAAGATGTAAAGCCAAACTTGTAGCAAAAGGGTACACCCAAATCTATGGGATAGATATCAAGAAACTTTGTTTTAGTAAGAAAAATAAATATCACTCAAAACCTTTTATCTTTACATCCTTGCCTCGGATGGTGTATGCAACTATGATATAAAAAATGCATTCTTACATTGTGATTAAAAATGACATTACACAAACTCACCACTAAAATTCAATGACTTTCAATAAAATTAGGAATGCAGATTAAAGCAAAAAAGCTTGGTTCAGCATATTCACAAAAGCAATGGGATAACATCAGAGTCAAAGAAATCGTGCATGCTTCATAAAATAGTCAGCCAATAGGGGGGTTGCAACTTGCAATCCTTATTAATTATGTCAATAACTTGATTGCGATAGGAGCCAAAAGAGAAATTTCTCAAGAAAAACACTGTAGATATTGAGTTTAAGGAAAGTGATCAGGTTAAATATTTTCTTGACGTAGAAGTTACTCAATGAAGAATATTTTTGGGACTATACAAGTAACCCAAAAATAAGGAGGCAAGCCTTAAATTTATAACAAATTAATGGTTCCTAAACAAACTTAGTCATCACATTAAAATGTCAGCCCATCGATCTTTAACACTAATCTGAACGCTTAAACTTTCATCAACCCATCCATTGCCCCTAAGGCACGTTGATTCGACTCCAAACCTAAAGCCAATATCTCTGAGTCCACAACCCCCCGACAGCCCAAGACAAAAAGCCCAAAGCAAAGGGCGTTTTTGTTCAACATAGATCTCAAAAACGAAGTGCCTCCACTATCTAGCATTTGTATTGCCAAAAATACCCACCTAACCTCTGCTAAACCATTCCCGAATATCCCTAAAGAGGGAGAAAAAATGGATTCCACAATGCATTTATTCTCTAAATAGATCATTTATTTGGGTCTCTATATGCAGGAAATGATTTATCGTTATGAACGGCATGCCTGAAAGACATACAGGCTTTGTCCTGCGCATTTGTGGTTCAGTCTATGCATCCATTTTCATTTGTTATTGTTGATTCAGGTCTGAACTGTTAAGCATATGCTTCGCAAATCACTTTGACCTTTCATCAATGTCATCCCAAGTCTATCATTTTACCTTCCTAATCCTTTGACATTAATTTCATTTACCAGGAATCATTTTCTAAATTTCAGTGTACATGTGCCAAGTAACTAAGTAAATTTTCAACTATTTTACATTCAATAGATGTCACCATCATTCTTCTAATATAAATATTCCTTAAAGTATCATTCCTCGTTTTACCATATATTCCTCTTAAAATTCTCGTTTCTACCACACTTTGCTACTAATAATTTTTTAATTGCCCCAAAAAAAAATCCATACAATATATGAAGCTAAAGTACAAATAGAGCTGTTTACAAAAGTTTGAAACTTCATAGAAACATTTAAATTTAAATTTAAATTGATTGTGCTTGATTTTGCGAAATAAATATCTCTGTGATAGGGTTGGCGAAGCTCTAGTGGCGGACAAGATTAGAAAGATTCGTCTTAAACAGTTTGCTCACATCTGATGATCTGATAAAGAGAGTAGATGTTTTAGCTTTGACTTATGTTAAGAAAGGCATAGTTAGGCCTAAATAGACTTGTGTATAAAAATGATCTTAATTTATCAGAATTAAATGAAAATATGACACTCAATAGGACGCAAAAGAGAAAAAGGATGCATGTAGTCAACCCCACTTAGCGGGATAAAGGCCTGTTATTGTTGTTGTTGTGCTTGATTTAATGTCAATTTTTTAGATCCATTTTTGGACTCAAGTTTGAATTCAATTTTTTCCATGTTTGCTTGAATGTAGTTTAAATCGGACTCAAATAGGGCTAAAAAATGAGTGCTTACATAAATTTTACGATTTTTCAAAAATAAAATTTGTATAATATAAAAGTAGAATATGTATAAAAAATCAAATTTAGGTTCACTTTAACTCATAATTAAATCATTTCGAGTTGACAAACTCAAATTGAAAAGATTTTAACCTTGAGCCGAGTACAGTAGGAGTTGAAAGAGAAACTTTTAGTTCGAGTTGAGCTAAACTTGAACTTAGCTTGATATCATCCATAATTACAATTTATATTAAAATTATCTTTAAATCTCCCCGCACTCTTAATGCCTTTGATATTTACCACATTTATAAGTTATGCTTGACCTAAAAATCATATTTTTTTTCATCCAATACTAATTCTATAATAAACATGGTAATATATTTAGTGCAATCGCATAATTATATATGAGAAGTTTTAAGTGGGATGTTATTTGACAAAATGCAAGATTAAACTAGTATGCTTTCGAAGATAGGTAAATAGGACCTTCCACAACTATCATTGAAAAAAAAAACTTTGATTCCTCCTTGCCATAAAAAACCAACTTAGACGAACAACCAACATCAATGAAGTTGTTGATTGCTCATGAATGTTCAGTTACAGACTATACTCTAGTTAGAATTCAAGGGAATGCCCCAAATCATCAGCCATACTTTACCCAACCCTAAGCAATCAATTGCATTGGTGCACCAAGCAGCATGCAAATGGCCTCTTGATTAAAATATGTTGTTTTTATCATGATATGGATGTTCCACTAAAATTTTTTTGAAAAAAAAAAAAATCTACATGCATAAAACAAAACCATAATAGCTTACATGAGATTACTCAAAAAACTAGGCACCAATTGTAGCTCAAATTAAAACGCAGGAGATCCTAACATCCCCTTACATATAAAGGCATGCGCAAATTTCTTAAAGTCCCAGTGTTTAGGTCACCTTAATACTAAGTTCATAAATATACAGGATTCGGCTACTTCCACTAGCTGAAGACTGGATGAAGTGGATGACTAATCAGACCATCCATGATCATGATCTGGGCATCAAACCTTGATGTGATTAAACGGACCAAGATCAAAGATATTTAAATGGTTCAATCAGTTGGTAAAAATTTCCAACAACACTTGCTTTCAGATTGCACCATTAATATTGAGAATCAATGGACATTTACTTTCAGCAAGTGTTCACATGCGAAAATAAATGCAAAATTAAAAATTCTGATGAATAAAATTGTGTGCAATACAATTAACCTAGTGGATTATGATAGAGAGGGCAATAAATATTGATCGTTGCCCAATCCAAGAACATTATTTCATTGTAAACTCTTTAAAATGGTTTGATTTAATATTTTTCATCTGATAAATTTGTTTTTAATTTAATATTAAGGTTTCCTGAATTTTAACAAGCTGGTTTTTCAAATTCACTTTACTTGCAATGAATCTAACAAATTCCTCTCCCAAAATCCTCTCTTTCCTCAACTGTCTCTCCTAAGTACTGAAACTCCTGCTAAGGCCAACAAAAACCCGCAAGCCACCCCAGCAACTGCTGCCCAGCCAATTTGTTTTTCGTCCCATAAAATCTCCCAGGCACAGAATGTCATTGCCTAAGACCCTTAGATCTCTTGAACCTAGTCGTAGCCTGCTATAAAAAGAAACAAGTCTTTGTTTACAAACCGAAAGCTAAAAACAGCCATCAATTTCAGTGAATAGGAAATTAAATCAAAACTTGAGGGGAGGACCTTTTACTAAAAACAAGATGCCTCCATTTATCAACAACATGTAAATTGGGCACATTCATTTGACTACAGATAACAAGATACTCCATTAAAATTTCTATAACCTTTTTCTAACCTATATAAGCCTCTCAATGCGGTCAGACGTATCATAACATTAAGCAGAAATGAATTAGATTAACAGAAACCAAATCAATGCTTTTGTTTATTTTATTTATAAATTGCATAATTATTAGATGAGATCACACAAAAAAATTTTCCAATCTTGAAATTTGGCAGTTCAAGTGAAAATATGTTAAATGTTCCAACAGTATTAATAGAATAATAATCCTGCAATGAAAACCTGCATGCAAATCATCTATTCTACCCAATTCTAAGTCAAGCACTGCCTTATGTTACCAATGCTGAACATTTAAACTGAAAATGCATGCATAAATTCCTAACATGATTCGAACTTTGCAAATATAGTCATGTGAGCAGTAAATTAAAATACAGTCAATTTGATGCAAGATTTAAAAAAAAAAACAAAGAAGTGCAAAAAGGTACTAAAGAAAATGTGTAAATCATTTGAAAATCTACAATTTTGAATGATATGCACTCATGCCGAATAAATGTTATACCTCTGACAGAAGTTGAGCTATTGTGAAAAATTAACTAAGGGAATGTAGAAACAAAATTTGACGAAAGAAAGACCTCTCAGGTCCATAAACTGAATAGAAATGATTCAATGGTGCTAGCAAAAAAGTACTAAAAATGATTAAAAATTTTGAATTGTAAAAGAACACCTAGCAATATGAAGATTGATCCAAAACACGTAAAATAATAAAAATACCATGGAAACAGAAACAAGGTGCCCTCAAGAGCAATTTATTAAAATGAATGTAGTTATTAAAACTAGTCGGCACATTTTAAATGCTGGCCTGCATCTATACTAGAACTAGCTTCTTCAATGGTTTCAATGACTTTGACGAAATAGGATTGTTTCAATGTCTTTGAAAAGATAGAATCTACAATTTTGCCGGGTAAGAGATAGATAATTACGGACAAAGTATAGGTTGGAGTATAAATAGTAGAATCTTCATGCAAATTTATAAGTACAAATATAACAGCCAAGCTTTGTTGTAAATAAGACAGCTGATGATGCTCAAGTCCACAATATTAGAAAAATAAATTATAAAACTATGCTTGGAGCTGCTAGATTCAATAAAACAGCCATTCAGTCTGAATGACCAACAAAAACAAAAATAAACTTGCGGAAAGGCGGAATTTCGGAGAACAGCTTCAATTAGTAAATGGAATGTGCTAATAAGAAATGGCTTGTATGTAGTACCATATTTTCAAAATCAATTTCTAAACTATAATAATTTATAATAAGTGATACAACAAGGTATGAAAAAACATCACTATATTTTTAGCCTGTCCTACGGTTGGTTGAGAACTTGATAAGAGGTCCCCAGCTACATGATCAAATATAAACAACCTAACGTAGCATTTTATGATTCAAATATGAAAATATAAAGTTTGTGGATAACAAATAAAATATGTAAAGCAATCCAACAAGCAATCAAGGCTCCGATGCAAAGCAATCAATATAAAAAGCTTTATAGTTAAAGAAGCACTTCATCAGTCCTGCTTTGGGATAGTTTGTTTTGAGATAAGCAATAGCAAGTGGAACTCGCTTGTGGAAGTGAGTTCCAGGCTTCCATAATTTGCTTCATTAAAAAAAAAAAGGAAGTAAGTTGTACTTTTTTAGCCCAACTGCATAAAAATGGAATGGTTTTTTTAATTTGATGGATTAGAAGCCGTTTCCTATTTTACTGCAGGGGAATTTACATACCTACTCCCAATTTTTATTACATTTCATATCACCAAAAACTTTAATATTACATACATATCACCAAATTCTTCCCAATTTAATAATCCTATCGGTCAAATCTTTATCATCTGAAATAATTGGGAATGCTGCAAAGGAATCATTGCGCGTAAAAACCTTCAAAACTCCCTTTTTCTCCTCATTCAACCCGCTCCTACAACTGGGAAGGAATCGTCCAAAGACCTCCAAAACTCCCATCAGTCTCCTCCTTCAATCCCGCTCCTACAACAGGGAAGGTAACAACGGAATCACGGCATATAGAGGCCTCTAAAACTCCCCTGTTTCTCCTCCTTCGGCTCGCTCCTACAAATGGTAAGGCAGCAAAGGGATCACGGCATATAAATACCTCCAAAACTCCCATCTTTCCCCTCCTTATACACCGCTCCTACCCGAAATTATCAAGGTAAGCCTCATTTTTCTCTCACTTAATCCCTTCCAACTTCGTGAGCTTCACCATTCATGATAGAGTGGTTGTTGCAGCAACAAGCCTGGAGGGAAGGTTGGCGGCAAAAATTGGACAGAGAGGTAGGAATGAGTAATTGGGAAGAATTGGGTGCTATGTATGTAACTATAAAGTTTTGGCTGTTATATATGACCATATGAAAAAAAATAATAATAAGAATAAGGGGGTATGTATGTAAATCCACTTTACTTAATATATTTGATGACAAAAAAATAATATCAAATGATTGGTTTGAATGTTACGATTACTCATAATAATAAGAAAACTATGCAAATAGCAGGAGAGTAGGAATAAATTAAACTCAATTAAGTCCAGGCACAAAAAACAAGTTTATAAGAAGCCAGTTTTTGCAAAACAAATAGAGATAAATGAACGTCACCTTCATCAAACTCACCTCCAAAAGTTGGCTCCAATCATTTCAAACATTTTGTCCCTTTATCTAACAGATCAAATCAATATTGTAGAACAAAACAAAGTTATGTAAAGCGGCCAAATCCAACATGCATCAAACATAGTGACTCAAACATTGATACAGGGAAACTTTCATATTTAAGAAGACAAGTTAGTGCTTCGAGAAAATAACAATAGAATGGAATGGCCCCTCAATCTTAATATTTGGAAATAAATAAAATACAAGAATCGCCGTGAGAATTAACACCGATAACACTTGTTAAACAAGGCCGGCTTTATAGTGTAAGCTGAGTAAAACAAAAAAAAAAAATTTCCAATCAAAAAATTGAAGAGATGGAAAACTACAACCACTTCCAGTTAACAGAAACTTTTAACAATGAAATGCATGCATATAATAATAATAAAGAAGACCAAGTACAATAACCTATTTAAACAGTCTTTCCAACAGTCTGAGCAAAAGACTTACATGCAATATGCACAGCCAAAGAACAGAATCATCAGCAGTCCCACCATAGATTGGAGGTGAATCCTAATAAAGCAAATTAAAAAATTTAAGCCTTTACCTGATGGTCACAAACTTGTTTGTGCCATGCTTGGCCCAAAATGGTTTCAAGTTAATTGGGCTGCTGAAATCTTCACCTTCCCCTGCAAGCTTCTCCAGCACCTTCTTGAAGGCGCCCTGACTCATCTTCCTCCCAGCAATCCGTGCCCCTCTTCTCTTGGTGCTCATCGGTAATGGGTACAGTGAAATACTCGTAGTGCAACACGCGGACTGCCACCCACCTGCACCCCACCTATAGCACTGCTGAGGTTGACCAGTGCAAGTGCAGACAGGTGTTGGCATCCCCGACAGATCCAAATCAATTCCATTTATCACCATATCCATGCTCTTCTTTACCGACCTCGCTCTCCCGGAAGCATTGGCGGTTTCTTCCTTTGGTGTCTTAGCCTTCTTAGCCTTCTTCGGCTTCGAGGGCTTCGAGGTACGCCCCTGGCCCTTTGACCTCTTCTTCGAGGGCTCAGCATCAGGTTGAAGAACAACAGGCTCCTCGATCAGGTGTGCCTTCTCCTCCCTCGGAGCTTCCACCTGCTGCAGCATCTGGAACGAATGTGAAGAAGCTTCCGGCAGAAGTGATTCGTAACTGTGAGAATGCTGGTGATGGTTTCCCTGAAATACATGAACNCCTTCTCCTCCCTCGGAGCTTCCACCTGCTGCAGCATCTGGAACGAATGTGAAGAAGCTTCCGGCAGAAGTGCTTCGTAACTGTGAGAATGCTGGTGATGGTTTCCCTGAAATACATGAAGCAGCTTGCTGCTATCCCTGTTGTTATGATACCAAACATCCCTACCAAAGTCCATCGGCATAGTGGAGGGCTCCGTGATTCCGCATTCGCGATGGAGATAGCCGCTTCCGGCTTCTACGCTAGAGAAAAAGGGCTTGGTATCGCGTTCTCCGACGGTCGGCATGAGTTGCAGCCCTAGATTTCCTTTCAGCGGTGGTGTCCGGTAATACCCTCCCCAGTTTTGAATACCTAGAGTAGCATCGTCGTCCATCTGGATCTTGCTTCGGAAAACAGAAACAATAGCGGGAAGGGATAGAAATGGGTGGAAAAAAATGGATCTTTGTTTGCCGGTNTTCGCGATGGAGATAGCCGCTTCCGGCTTCTACGCTAGAGAAAAAGGGCTTGGTATCGCGTTCTCCGACGGTTGACATGAGTTGCAGCCCTAGATTTCCTTTCAGCGGTGGTGTTCGGTAATACCCTCCCCAGTTTTGAATCCCTAGTGTAGCATCGTCGTCCATCTAGATCTTGCTTCGGAAAACAGAAACAATAGCGGGAAGGGATAGAAATGGGTGGTAAAAAATGGATCTTTGATTGCCGGGCTGATCTATCTATGAGGTTCCCCGACAGACCGATCTCCGTAGTTGACAAACCATTACGATTATGCCCGGTCGAATCGAATCCAAGAGGAAGGACACAAAAGAAGACAATTCTAGGAAAAGGAGAAAGGGAACCACGGGTCCTTGCTTTGGAATAGGGTCTTTCTAGGGTTCCTTGCCGCGACTCGAGAACGAGGAGATGACGTTGACCGCCGTGGACAAAGTTCAGTTATAATCTCAGAGGATTTAATATTTAAAAAAATTAACAATCAAAATTTGAAATATACATGTATGTATGTATGCATGCATGCATATATGTATATACATGATGTGTGCTAATGAATTCACACCAGTAAAGTAGTTATTTAGTATTTTAACATTGCATGAAAATAAATTATAAGCTCGTGTAATTAATGTGACATAAAGACACAAGTATTTACATAAAAAAACCTTGGAAAAGAAAAAAAATGATGGTGTTGGCCTGGTTGAAACGATCCACTTTGTAATAATGAGTAAACAGGTTTAATCTTCTCTTAAGTTAGGGAAGATGAAATCACAAAATTGATGTACATAATATTTAAGCAATGATAATTGTAACATATCGTGAAGGTTGTAGTCGATTGTTATGAAAGCAGCAGTATGTTATCAATGTTATAGATGGTGGTGGTAGTGTCAGCTTGTTGTAGAAGTTGTAATTGAAAACCATTATAGTAATTGGTCATGTGGGGCTTAGATGGTTGTTTTATGAGCGTTGATTGGTTGCAACAGCCATGGTAGAGAGTTGTGATAATGTTCATGAGCAGCAGGGGTCATAAGTGGGAGCAGTCCGAGTTGTGATAATGTTTGTAGGTCATAGAAATCGAAGTTGGCAACTGCATAAGTCATGATAACATCTATAGGTTGTGGAGGATGAAGTTAGGAAACGTGTTGGCAATGAGTTTGTGGAGGTTTTTATCTTATTCTTTATGAATTAATGTTTGTGAATTGCTCAAACCATCAAAATGTGTGAATTTGCACGTAGGCATCGATATGTGGCGTCTGAGCGTTGCAGTTTGACGCCTATTTTCCACCTATTTGTGTACTGGCGCCAGTATATCGCGTCTAGGCTCTTAGGTCACAGCATCCAGGTGCCACCAACCCAACTCCTACTTTTCAACTACTCTAGATGCTGGATCGAATTTTGCTCCATAGGCACCTAGGCACTGCACTCTAGACTCTAAACCCCATACATTGCTCTTCTACTTTGCTCATTTCATTACTTCTCAAGCTTTAATGAATATTCTAATCTAAGTATCGTAGAATACATCACAAACACCTTCCAAAAGTGTAAAATTAAAATAAGATCATACTAAAATAAAACATATATGATCACGTATTCAATAGACATCAATTGTATGTTATGTGCGTGTTGCATCATTTTTGGGGTGTTGTCGCATCATCTTTAGTATATGTTTTACACTATATTTTACAATGTGTTGTTCCATAAGATTTCTTTGTTATCATGTAAGGTTGGTTGTTGATATGTGCAATTTTTCTTTACTCCATAACATAAATAGGGATTCTACAATGTATACCGTAATGTGGTTTTGTTGCAGTAAGCACGGGGTAGCAGATGATGGATAAAGACGGCTGGTGAGTGGTGGCAGACGATGGTCGTCGGTTGCAGAAGTTGGTGACTTTTGTTGGAACTTTAATGTAGAACACTTGACCACTTCCGCTTCGAATCAAAGCTTCGGACTTCCTTAGGCTCAAAGTCTATGTCTCCTCTCTTAAAGAAGGTGTGTCTCTATTTATGGAGTCTCAGAAATGTCTCTGCAAATAAATAAAAAATTCATATCACTTATCAGACTATCCAAAGAGATTCCCTCATTTATACAATATTTCGTGGATATTTTAGTGTCTTAAGAATGTTAGAATAGATTGATATTGGAATCGTTAGATTCGTCGTGTCAAAACTTTCAATTTAACCATAAGTTTGTTGTATTTGGAATACATTTGACTTTTCGATTGAGCACTAGAGGTTCCCAAAATATCTTAACCACTCGATATGGCCTTGATTTACATTGGATTGGACCAAATTCATTATCATTGTGTTTTTCTTGTCAAATAAGTAAATTTAACTGTAAATTTGTTGAAATTGAAGTTATGGATGTTTTTTTTATCTGAGTTTGAACATTTTTTGCTACCAAAATGTCTCGAGATTTATGTTTATCTCCTTGAGATTCATGCAATTGCCAAATGATTAAATTCATCATACAAAATTATTTTTAAAATTATATATATATATATATATGTGAGGATTGAATATTCATTTTTACATAAATAATTACATGAACTTTATATCTTTTATTACCCATACCTGTGTTTAGGTAAATGATTAGATTCAAAATAATTTATTTTAGCCTATAAATTATAATTTATTTATTAATAGAACATATTAAATTATATAAATACTATAAAATTATGCTAAAAAGGTTGTATTGACCTAAATAATTGTTATTTTGATTGCAAAATGGCTATTTAACCTCTGACCTGATTGATGTTTCTTTGAATAAGTTAAACAAAAATTTAATCATTTTTTTAACGAGGCTTTAAATTTTTTCGAAGCCCAAGCAATTTCTAATAAGGTTGATACAAGTTGGGAACATAGTTCGAATAAAGCTCAAATATGCTTCTAAAATAGCTCAAATAATATGTACATCTGATATTATTGAAGTCAAATTTGTCTGTAAATCACACTCAATAATTAGAGCACAAGTAACAAGAGATAAAGAAATAGAAAGAGAGAGATTGAACAATGAAGAATAGTGATTATTTGTGTCTTATTCATAAAATGATTTTCTATTTGTAAATGAGAGGGCATAACGATGATATTACATTTTGTACATACTTGAAAGGGGTTCGTGCTATGATATTTTTGGTATTTTACATGTATGAGTTTGTAGTTTGGTTACTTTCTTGCTTGACCGGCTAAGCTTAATTGGCTCTGGGTCGGCAGCTTGGACTACTGAATTTGGTCGATCATTCAGGTCAGGTCAATCATTCAGGCTTGGTCCATCGTCCATGCTAGGTCGGTTGTCCATTCTGAGTCGGTCATTTGGTCTAGACAGGATAGCTCGATTTTTATGTTCGAATTGTCTTGGCTGTTGTTGTCGTTCCAGTTGGGTCGGTCGTCCAACTGGGTCAGTCATCCTGGTTGGGTTAGTCGCCAAGTTGGGTCATTTAAGTTAGATCAGTCGTCCCTCTAAATCCTTACTTCCTATACCTTAAGTTTGGGAAGGTCTCGAAAGAAGTTATTTTTTTAAAGCACTTTAAAACCAAGATAACCCAACTTCTTTTAATCGATAGAAAACTTTTTCATTGATCGGTCACATAGTGTACCTGAGGAGTATAAAAGAAAATGATGCAGAGGATGTTCTCCGAGATGTACATTCAAAAGAGTGTGGGAGCGACTCTGAAGGAAAAAATTATGGACACCGAGTGCAATAACAATATTAGTTACAGAGTTTCCTCATGGTAAGTGTGTATCTCCTCCCTTTGGCCAAGGGAGGAGGTCATCTTATAGACACGACCATGGTGGCCAAGTAGGCAAGCTGGTGAGTCCAAGTCCTCTCAATATAACTACTACATTTTTTATATAAAATGGGTCACAATAACCCAAGAACACCACATTCGCACCTAAAGGGAAAGTCTTGTTGTGCATCCTCTCTCTTCTCCCTCTCTATCTATGTTTCTCCCTTATGGTATATATCGCTCCTTTCATTAGGAGTGTTTCACAAGACAAATTCAAATTCAACATCTTGAAAAGTGCGGTGAGTGTGAAGCATATCATCAATACGAAGAGGAGTGACACAAATGAAAAAAGAATTACCACAAAGACACTACTAACATGGAGTACACCAAGTGATCCACACAAGAGTTGATATGAGAGCGGAGAAATCATGTTTTTGTTGGTTTCTGAGAGATTTTGGGTCTGAGATCCAACTGAGACTCGAGAAACTCATGAAGTTCATGCATTTTTAAGATTAGTCAGACATTCGAGAACTTGAACCCGGGCAGCAAAGCAAACAATGATCCCAAAGACACCCGATCAGTCAAAATCACCCAAAGGGCCAACCTATGATCCTCCCTGACCACAAGCTCATGTTCAAATTTTGAATTGGACAAACACCCGATAGTTTTTTATTGTCCAACAACGATAAAACCATCAAGGAATGTTTAAACATTTTTTGCTCAAAAAATCGACTTGAGATTCGTGTCATGTCTTAACATCCGTGTTAGATGCAAGATTTGTTGATGACGTATCAAGGTCGACATTTAATTAATTCAAATGAGGTTCATACAAACTATGATAATGGTTCTAATAAAATTTGAAAATAGCCAAATATTGTTCAACATTATTATAACAAGTTATTACCTTGTTCGAATTTTCTAAAACCTAACTTTGCATTTAAATTTTGAATGCTATGCTCAAAAGCAGATGTGCAATTATTATTCAAATGAGTACCAAATGGTATAGTATGCAAACATCATGTATTTTTTTTAGAAGGTGTTACAACAAGAACTCAATTAATATAACATGCTCTCAATTTGTGCTCCAAGTCGACCTTGAAAAAAATAATTATAGTCTAGATATGTGCCAAAAAGTCTTGGTGCCCCTCTTGATTGTATATGTTCATCTGTGTTTGTGTTTGATTCTCATACAACGCTGAGATAATAATTCACCACTCCACTGCTACAAATTTTCTAGCACACATCAAATCTGTTGAAGTTCGACTATAGAGATCAAGCTCGACTTAATTATAAATTTGATCCAAAACTAAAGTTAAATAGCTTTATAGCGGTCAAGATAATACTAAATTCCAATCAAATTGTGTTTATTATTTATTCCTAGTGATTAAATGCAGTTTATGTCTACATATTTGTTTTCCATGTGATTCAAGGCAATTTTACTAAAAATACATAAAAATTTACCTCATTATGAATGTAGCAAAAGTCATCCTCCATAGTAAAACTTAAACAAATCATGATATCTTCTATCTAAAATAATAAAGTCGACTAGTGAGTTTGTTGTCAATTCAAATTTGAACTAATTTGGTTCACTTACACCACCTATTTGTAAGGAGAAGTTATTGCATACGGACACTGCATGTATCTCTGCATGCGGTGTCGGATCCTGACCGTAGATCACAGTGATCTATGGTCAAGATATATTTCAGTTTTTTTTTAAAAAAAATTTTAGGTTGAGCCATTCGAAATACGTCTTGACCGTAGATCGCCTGATCTACGGTTAGGATCGGACTCCGTCCGTATGCAATAATTTTTCGTTTATAGGGGCAGAATCAGGATTAGCATGAGGCGAACAAATGCCCCTATGGAATTTAAGTTTTTTATATATAAATAGTAAATTTTAATATTTTTTTATGCAAATTAGGTAATTTGGTAAATTTGCTCCTTCTAGATATATATATTTTCCCTAATACTTTATTAAATGTATATATAATATCTCTAGGGAAAAGATAAATAAATAATAATATAATCTTATTGAATTTATAAAGGATAAATATAAGTTGATACTGAAATTTTTTAGGAAAATAATAGACAGGTATTATAATTGGACTTCCTTTATGAGAATTGGGCAAACTAATAAATTTAAGATGAGCTAGACCTTAAAATTTTATTTTTCATAAAGAAATATGAAAATATAAAATTTTGAGGGTGGGCAAGTTAAATTGGACTTTTTTTTTTTGTAAGAATTGGGTAAAATCATAAATTCATGCTGGACAAAATCCTAAAATAATATATTTTCGTAAATGAAGAAGAATCTTGAGGCTGAGCAAATGCCAGCCCCCAATAACTCCTGAATAGTCTTTGTGGTTTCACGTCAATAACCTAACAATAAAGTCCACATGACGACATATGACTGGAAGTTCGCACGGAGAACTGCGTACATACTATGGACTCCAGTTATATGTCGTCATATGTGTTACATCGGGTCCACCTAAAAAAAATTGAGTGAAACTGTGAAGGTTGTTGAAGTTGAACTACGGAAGTTATTTGGAAGGGTTATGGGGGGGGGACCTCCAAATAACCCTCAATAGCCCCGGTGGTTTTACTCCAATAAGTCTCAAATAACATTCGTGGTTTCATTTCAATAACCCCTGCATTAACCCCCGCAATAACCCTCTAATAACTTTCACGGCTTCACATCAACAACTCAACAATAACCTCCACGTGACAGCATATTGAGAGAAAATTTTTCATATGGAGTAAATACACAGTTCTACATGTGGACTCTAGTAATATGTCATCATGTGTGTTATATCGTGCCCACCTAAAAAAATATTATAGTGGAACCGCAGAGGTTATTAACGTAGAACCGCTGAGGTTATTTGAGTGGGTTATCGAAGAGTTATTGAGAGGTTATTGAAGCATTAAATCCAATAACACTGCAATAACCCCTCATCAGCCTCTCAATAATATTTGTGGTTTCACTCCAATAACCCCCCCCCCCCCCCC
>JXCR01145242.1:0-18833 GCA_002079205.1 Phalaenopsis hybrid cultivar | reverse complement strand
CCCCCCCCAATAACCTCTGCAGTTTCATTTCAATAACATCATACATTAACCCCCGCAATAACCTCCCAATAACTCTCACGATTCACGTCAATTACCCCAAATAACCTCTACGGGGTAGCATATTGCTGGAATCCGCATGGAGAACTAAATACATACTCCACATGGAAAACTTTCTCCATTATTATTGCCCACCTTCATTGTGACAACCCATGTCCAATATATTCATTTTGTTTTTTGGGGCATTTACATATGTACCAGACAATTCTTATGACCTTATGTATTAATCATCTAAACTTTATTTTATATATTTACACACCCCATATTTCTTTTTTCAAAATTAGTCTAAATTACATGGAGTGCATGCATGGATTAGTTATTTTATTTTCATTAAATCCCCGTTAGCTTATTTTTATAACATTTTTAGTCATTTTTATATATTTTTCATCATAAATATTGATACGTCACCAATAAATTTTCATCATCCATCATGAATCTCGAGGTATTGCATGAATCTCGAGACAATTTTTTAAGCAAGAAACATTCAAACTTCAATTAATACTCATCCAGAGCTCCAATTTCAGTAAACTTATAATCAAACTGACCGGCTCGATGAGACGGACCCAATGATATAAAAACTAGTCTAATCCGAATCAGAATCAAACATGGATCAAATCATTAAACAACTTTTAAAGAATTTTTGGAGGCATTTGGAAGGTCAGACAAATGTCGAATCTAGTAAGTTTATAGTCAAATCAAGCGTCTCGAGAAGACGAATCCAACGAGCCCAAAATTGCTCCAACATCGTTAAGGCACTGAAATGTCCATCAAACGTCATCCGATCGAAGGAAGCTCTCTGGACCGTCCGATCAAAATGGTTCATATTCCTGCATTAATTGCACCCAGAATACTATAAATATAGCTCCACCCCTCACATTAGAAGGGAGAGATTAGAAAGAGAACTCGAGGCTTTGAGAAGGAGTTCTAGTCCAACATCATCCTTGTCGCCGCCGACCTTTGTCAACCACCGTCGGGCATTGTCGATCTCCACCGACTTCCGTCGACCACCGCCGACCTCCGTCAACCACCGCCGACCTCTGTTGACCACCACTGCCATCGTCGACCACCGTCGATCACCTCTGACCACCGCCGATCACCACTAATCGTAGGCGACCACCACCGACCACCGTCGATCACCGCTGACCTCTATCTACCGTCATCGACTGCAGTCGACCACCACTAACCTCCGTCGACCACCACCGACCTTCATCGTCGTTGGCTACCATCGATCACCATTGATCTCTGTCGACCGCCACTGACTAGATGCGTCAATCGACGTTATAACTTGGAAAACTAGTAATCATTTCCCGTTTGTGGGACAATGAGTCTCTATAATCATCAATCAACAGTGATTTTTTATAATTGGATCAGACCCCATGATTGTTTCCCTTTCTGAGTTTTCTACGTAAAAGTTTCTGGAGTAATCATTGTTTGTTTCTCATTCATCAAATTGTGTGTTGAATTCTCGTACAACGCTAAGACGATGATCAGTTACTCTACCGCTGCAAATTTTCTAACACGCCTCAAATATTGCTATTTATTTTCATATCTTCATACACATTTTTGCTATTATTACTAACATATTATGTTTTATTGTTAACGGTAATATGCATTTCATTACGCTTAAAATTTCTATTCTATAACAAATACTCTTTTTTTTTTTCTGGGCAAACTTCTTTGTTAAATAATAAGTATAAATGTTAACTTTTTTTTTGGAAGATATACATACATACCTAACACCCAAATTTGCAATGAATGGCTAAGGCTATTTTACGAGCCTCCAACCACCTATAATATGCCTAACAATTCGAGTATTACTTCTTTAAGGTTAAATGAGTTAGAGGGGATTCAAACTCCCGACATGAGGGGCCTTATATCATGAATGCCAACAAACAAACAAGCCGGGATAAGTGGCGCGCACAAACACACAATATATATATATATATATATATATATATATANTATATATATATATATATATATATATATATATATATACATATATATACATACATACATACATACATACAAATGGAGAAATTATAGAATTAATTGCTGTTTTCTCTGTCAGTATTAACATTTCGAGCAAATATTTATTTGAATGCTAAATTGTTTGGATAATAATAATATTATCCTAAAATTGGTATTATTATCTAAATAGAATATGATTAGTTGCACACGGACAAATAATAAAATCTATGTATCCTCCAAATTTCACAAATGTAATTAATTGTTGTTATGTTGGAGCCTGATTCATGATCCCACCTCCCACTCCCCGATCGAGAAAGTCACACTCCCGTTCCTGTTCGTGAAAGGTCGCAATGTCGATTCGATCGCGAAAGGTCATGACCGCGACTTACCGCTCCCGCCTTCCTCTTTTTGCGAAGCGAAGTATCCCTCTGTTTCTTCCTGTTCGTGATAAAATCTTCGGATGACTCTCATTGGGTTTAGAAGTCACGATATTCTTCTTCAATTTTCCTCGGGATAGAGGAATGTTTCCTCGGGGCAGAGAAAGAGAAGTGCAAGCGATAGTTCCTTGCGGTGGAAGGAATAAGAAGAAAAAAAAAGATGATTATTCTCCCTAGGTTTCTTCTTGGTGGCTTATGACAAAAGAGAAATTGAGTTTATGTCTCTTATAAGTTTGTCTTCTTCAGTGTATCTCGATCTAAAGTCTCTTAGGTGTCTCTTGGTGTAGAGAGAAAATAACTGAGAGAGATGAAGAGAGAGAGCAACGAAGAGTGATAAATTTCTCTTGTAAGTCGAGGTGATCGACTAGTGTAAATTTTCTTAAGTAGTAAAATTCTCTGCAACTCCGTGGACATAGGCAATTCGTCGAACCACGTAAATTTGTGTGTTCCGCTGTGTTACTGTTTTCTAGTGTAAATTTTTCTCGTTTTATTTTTCGCTTCGTCGATCGTTCACCTATTTGATTTATATATATACCACATCAATTTGTATATCTATAGATCTCGCAACAACAATTCTAAGTTACAAAACATAGAAATATCTGCATTTGATGAATTAAACACCAAGTTAATTCTTTTAAATAATTTAATATTGTAACTAACAATTAAATTATATTAATACAACTTTACAAATCAAATCATAAAACTAAAAAGTAGATGCACAACGAGAAAATTATAATACATCTCTTGCTATAATTAAAAGACTTCCATCTATGCCGCCTCATCCTAAATTTTAGTTCAATATAGAACCAAAAATGCAAGAATTTGAGGAACTAATCTCAAAACTAAAAGAAATAAATTTATTTGTAATTGAAGAAATTAATTCTGATTTTGAAGAGGACTTCAATAACAGAATCTTTCAATGAGTTACCAAATATTTCAGAAATAAATAAAATAAAATACTAAAATAGGCAGTTGGATAAAAATTATTACACTAGATGATGATATATGCCACAACGGGACAATTTAATAGACAACATGACTTTTCATGGACTCACGAGAATACTTAAAGAATGATGAGATTGTTGTGGTGTATATATAGAATAGACGAATGATCTTTGACGAAACGAAAAAAATAGAATGGGAAATGTCTCACCATATACAATAACATGGCAGAACACACAGATTTACTTGGTTCGACAAATTATCTACGTCCATGGTGATACAAAGGATGTTAGTACCTGAGGAATATACACCAGCCAATCGTCTCGACTTACAAAAGGGATCTCTTACTTCCTCAATCTCTCTTCTTCTCTCTCTACACCGAGATACTTTATTAATTTCTTGATCTGACCCATCTAGATGTTAAAATTTGTTACGAGAACATGTAAGAACCAGGATGATGTTGTCTTAGTCAACAATTGAAAATAATCACATGAGGTTGAATGAGAATGTAATTCATATGATTTAGTGCAAATAAATAGGAAAATAATCTTTGAATGGTGTAGAGTTAGAGGACTTTAAAGTGACAGGTTAAAGCCCACAACTTGGTTTATTGTTTTAGGTTCTGATACGAGATGTTAGCCCCCAGGTGGAAGAAATTGAGGGAACTCTGGAGTGAGAGCTGGTATATTCCCTGCCTAGGCGTTATTCAAAACTATTCAAACTTTAAATTAACCAATGTTCTTTATAGCATCTCTAGTAAGGGTAACAAATATAATTACTCTTATTTGACACAACATAATTAGCATACTTCCACAACATAATTCCTATACTTATTACTAATTCATGATAATGAGATATATATTTTCATATCAAGTGATTTTCTTTTACATAAACTCAAGTTACTTTAAAGTTTTACTGTTTTGTCAAAATATCAAAAATACAAAGAAGATTTGAATTTTAATACTGTGAAAATATCTATAGTTTAAGTAATTGTCTTTTTATAATAGAAAGTTTGTTGTTCAATAGTGCATATTGCATAATTTTACTGTAGGTCCAATATTCAGGTCTTAATAAAAATTTTCTATATTACTTGATAACGATATGTATACATGTGTAGTATCTTAATATATAAATTAAAGAGTTAAACTCTTATTTTCTTCAGGATCAAGTTTTTTGTTCTGTTGCAAAGTAAGGAAATATAAGTAAAAATTATAATTAAAGTCATTGTTATACTATTGCATATAAACAGTCGAGATCCATAGGCTCAGAGATTATACACTAATATCTAATGATGGAGGCGTGTAAAGACAATTACAAATATTAGTTTGTGGATCCTTCACAACGTTATGACTAAAACAAATGTAGGTAGAGCAACCCATGTATGCCAACTTTCAATGTAAAAACACAAAGCTTACGAATGTGGTGGGGACCACCCTCTACTTAATGCAAAAGTACAAAGTTTAGGTATATGGTAGGGGACTACTTCTCCCTTATCATTTCTGCTCTTCATGCCACCTACTTTCTTTTATATTGTATAAGTTTCAAAGTATGCATGTATCAATTCAAAGGTTGGCTTGGTTGTTTATATGTGTGTAAATTTGAAAAGAAGTCTCTAAGGGCGCAAGTCCTTCATAATAATAGTATTATCCTTAGTGTTTTATTACTGTTATTTTTCTTAATTTTCTTTCCTTTGAGCAATTTTGTATCAAAGCTTCATGAACTATTGATATTTTTATATAATATGAAAAACTTTGGTGGTATAAATATAAAATGCAAATTTAAGTGTTAGTTATATAAATACATAAAAAATTAGGTGGTTTTTTAATATCCATATTAATTAAAAACTTGATCGAGATATTTCCTTTTTTTCTTATATCTTATTTGGAGGAAAATGACGACATTTTAAAAAAATTAAGATTTAATAAATTCAAATTAATATAATAAACTTTAAAATTATGCTAGCGGTAGCCGCCCACCTTCCCGTGTACCCTAAGCACCACCTTGTTCCAGAAGCCTTCGCAGGGCGCATTCCCCTTACCGATGCCGGATGCGCGCTTCGTCCGGCCCCCGTCTCCACCAAGAGTAGGATACCTTCGTCTCCTCCGCTTTTACTTTGATTTTAACCTTAAAAATATTTCTGAATTTCTGATTCTTTGCGGGGAGACAGGGGACCATTCGTTGTATTTGAGCTGCTCTGCTGTGAAAGAAGTGGATGGGGTTAGGGTTTTTGACGAGGCGAAGGACGAGAGGCCCATCATCATCATTGTGACAGATAATTACGACAGCTTTAATTATAATATTTGTCAGGTTAGCAACTTTTCTCCTTTTTTCTTTTAAATTTTTTTTGTCTTGTGGAGCTATGGCGTTATCATTAAGTAGCTCTTTCTTGTGTTATTTTTGTCCATTGCTTTGTGGTTGCCACTTTCTCGCTGCCGTCCAATATTATTAGGGTGTTTACGAATCTTAGCCATGCAGGAATCAGGGCTAGGGGTTTTTGCTGTTGATTGGAATTTAACTGTAATATGTTTCCTAACTTTGCTTATTTGCTCGAAGTCATGGACCCCCATGCTCCTTGCTTTAAGTGCACACAAGAAGGAAAGACTGTCAAAATTTTCTTTGAATTGTTCCATATGTTTTGGTGGATTCCAGGGGATGGATTTAAGAGCTTATTTTAAAACTAGTAGTTTTGTAACATAAGCAGCTTAACCCTTTTCAAAGTGATGGATTGGTTTTCTTCATAGATTTAAAATATTGCTTAATCCTATCGAGCAAATGAGTTCGCGCACAAACTTGAAAGATTAGAGTGTTGTGAAAAAAAAATGACAATAAAGTGAAAAATTGGAATGAGAAATTCACAAAACAGAATAGAACACATAAATTTACGTGATTTGACAAATTGACGACGTCCACGGAGTTGCAGAAGATTTTATTACTTTGACTATCAAAGTAGTTTTGTAATATAAGAGCTTATTTTAATACCAGTAGTTTTGTAACATAAATCAGCTTAACCCTTTTCAAAGTGATGGATTGGTGTTCTTCATAGATTTAAAATATNTACCAACCATGATCGGCCACCCCCCGTCGCCGCCGCCCACCGCCTTCTGCTCTCCTCCGAAGTAAATTATTATATTATTTTCAATTTACTTCAAACCAACGAAAAAAATATAAAGTCTTACGTTTACTTTACAGTGAACCAAATAACCATGAAGTATTTTGAATGCAATGTAATAGCAGTACTCTACAAACATTTTATATTGTACTTCATTTTCAACAAACCAAACAGCCCCTCAGTTAGCTCTACAGTGCTTTCTTTTCCTAGTCAATGAGTAAAAGTAATGGTTGAATATATGTCAACCGAGTACCTTTTAAAAAACTTGATTGAGTGGTTATTATGTAGATAGTAAATCAAATCAAATAGAACATAAACATAGATAAGAAGTTAACCCTTTGATAATAAAAACAACAAAACCATATCATAATTCAGCCAACCAAGACTACCACCTAAATTAAGGATGTGCAACATACATTCACAAAAATGTTACATATAAATTTTCCAGCAATGAAACTATTGGATGTCTCGCGAGCAGAGATATTGTGTGCTACAACGAGCAAATTAATGAATTGATGCTTTGACAATTTCTTTTATTTGTCAACATTTTAATTTTAATTTATTTGGAATTTACCAAAGAAGATGTCTATGAGAATAGGATGCAATCGCTAATTTTATAATTCTCTAGTCCGATTAGTTTCGATGGTTACTATGATTCACTCAAATTTCTATGATTTAGTTTTTGGTTCATGATTCGCGAGAGCTTTATTGATTCTAAACTTGGATGTTTCACGGACTCTCTTTATCCATCTTCTTGCCCATTTTGTCTGCCAGATTTGATAATATTGTTAAAGATTTTCATACTATCACAAACTTATTTTCATTGATTTTATAGTCATTAAATGCCAGAAAAAGAAATCAAGGTAAGCTGAAGGAAATAATTTTAGCTCAGTCAACACTGCAATACCTTCTTTTTGTTGGTGAATAAATGAAAATAATGATCTAAATACATGTGAACCGATGAGTAGCTTCTAAAAGACTTGATTGAGTGGTGATTATGTAGATAATAAATCAATTCAAATAGAACAATAAACTAAATAAAAATTTAACCCTTTTATTAGTAAAATAACAAAAACAGACAGCCAAACAAGAGTACCACCTAAATTTAGGATGCGCAACAGACATTTACAGAAATATTCAAATATATAAATTATCCAAGAATGAAACTATTGGAGGTCTCCCGAGGGAAATATTGTGTGCTACAATGAACAAATTAATGAACTGATGCTTTGACTATTTCTTTTATTTGTGATTTTTTAATTTCAATTTATTTAGAGCGCACCAGTAATGATGCCTATGAGAAGGATGATGCAATCCCTAATTTTCTAATGCTCTAGTTTGATTAAATTTGAGGGTTAATATGCTTCAGTCAAATTTCTATGGTTCAATTTTTTATTCATGGTTCGCAAGAGCTTTATTAATTCTAAACTTGGATGGTTCACGAGCACTATTTACATGTCTTCTTCCCCATTTTGTTTGTCTGATTTGATAATGTGTTAAAAATTTTCATTCTGGCACTAACTCCTTTTCATTGATTTTCTAGTAATATCCCAATATGTCTATGAATTTCTACTGGTGCCTATCAATCTATAATACAATATTGAATTTCGAGAGATTTTAAGGACCACCGACTCTAAAATATTTATGCTTACAGATAGCAAATTATGAGTTATATATGCAAAACACTATGCCAAATAAAAGTCTATGATTTTCTTCAATCTCGAGTGCTCAAGTAGATGTTGATTCCTTCAAGCATGACGCAAGAGTGAATACCAATTTTGGTGAAACTCGTCTCCTTGTACAAACATAAGGCCTGATTTTCTCTACTTAATTAATTATTTTGTTGTTCTATTTTACTGAACATAATTCATTAATGATTTTGCAAGCGTAAGAGTAGATTTTAGGAGTTTCAAAATCTTTTTCATTTTTTTTTGGTTTGGGAGATAATTAAATAGTTCCTATGTGCAAATTTCTTTGTATTTTCTAGTTTATAAAAAAAGAAAAAAAAGGAATTCGTGTTTTGATTGGTGGTCTTTGAAATTGTGAATTTCAAATCTAACTCGTGTGATTCCATTCATTACATCACTTAGCTACATTAGGAACCATAGACTCCAAGACAGCCAACAACAAATAGATTTTCTTATCCAAAATACTCAGTAGTTTAATATTGAACTTGATGTTCTCCTTATAAATTTTCTTTTAGTTCACATGTTATCCTTATTTTATGTTAGGCCGATTTAGAAATTAAGGTCCTACAAGTTCATTACACACATAGAGGTGTAAATCTATCACGCTTGCATCAATTTACGTTTAAATAAATTTGATTCATAATTATTGAAATAAAATCAACTAAAACTACAAAATAATATAAGCAATTATTCATCAACTAATTCTTACCTTCTAAACAATTGCTTCGTTATTCTAAACTTCTCTTTACTTTAGCTAATTTCTCACCAATTATAATTACAACATCTACAAAAACAAATACCATGGCACCTCAATTTAAATATAATTGGTAAGCATCATCATAGTTAATACAAAATAAATGGACTTAATGCTGATCCTCGACGAGAAACCTTTTTGTCGTTCAATTATTTCTAATGCAAACCAGTATCCAATCACACATTTCTTTAATTTAATAATTCTAACAAGCCTTTATTCTTTAATTCCCAGCAAATGAATTGACATGAAAATCAATAAAATGACTCATTAAGAGCAATAAAGAAAGTTGCAACCTTTGCTCTACTATATACAATTATGTCATTTATCTTACTACAAAACTTGGTTTCATAATAAAATATCTGAAACTAAAACCAAAATTAACTCTTTGAAATTGACATCTTCGCTGGGAAAAAAAATAAAGTTGTAGTTCCACTAAGAATCAAAATCAAGGAATGTCTAAAATTTCTCAATTATGAGCTAAACTTTCTCTATGTATCAAAACTTCCAAGAAGTATTCGTTTGAGAGCATCACAACTTCTTTCGAACATTATTGTAGCAAAGAAAGATGGATCTCTTAAGAAATGCCGATTAAAATCACATTGTTTAATGTTTAAGAAGATTTACATTTACAAAACAAAAATCGATTCTTTTAATTTTAATCCTGTTTTATAGATATGAGGCAATTCCACTTCAATGGTTGACCATGTAAGTTATACATAAGTTGCATGACATTCTATACTAATTTCATGCATCTATTAAAAGTCTACAAAATACAGGTTATATGGACCAATTATTTTAATAATACATTGTAGAACCTTTTTGCAAACTGCAAATAGATGAAATATTTGCAAAACATGGGCCCTTTATGTTGAGTAATGTGGAGCCCGGTCCACTACATCCTTATTGAGCGGATTTTGCATCTATGGAATATATTTGATAATTAAATATATTCTTTATTTCTTCCCTTATTATTCTTCCTTACCTTCCTCATGTGGATCTCTCCTCTCGTTTATCTCCTTCCTAAATAAACTTCCGCTTCTTCTCAGCATCCCGCCTTTCGTGGTTTTCACGAATTAAAGCTAGCTGCTTTAATTGTGTTGAAGCAGACGGTAAGGAAATATATGCTGCAGAAGGAAGGTACTTAATAATTAATGTTGAATTGAATGCATGTGACGGCTCTCCCTCTTTAATTCGCAGTTCTGCTTACGTGAGGAAGATAGACTGGCTTTTGGTTTCCCCTGGATTTTTCTTCTCGGTGGCTTTCGAAAGGAAGTGTTGCTGCCCCTTTTTTGTCTTCTTCTTGGTTATAGCTCTCGAGTAAAGAGAGAGAGAAGGAGAAGAGATAGAGAATTTTCTTATAATCGTCGAGAGATCGACGAGTGTAATCCTCAAAGTAATAAAATCTTTCGAAACTCTATGAACGTAGGCAATTTATCGAACCACGTAAATTTGTGTGTTTCGTTCTGTTTTGCAAATATCTCGTTTCAATTTTTCATTTTATTGTCATCATTTTTCACAACAATTGGTATCAGAGCCAGTTTCAGGTCTGAGGGAAAGCGATAGCTGGAGATGAAGTGATTGTATCAGAGATCAAAAAATTTGATGGTATAGATTTTAGTTATTGGATGATACAGTTAAAGGACTATCTCTAGGGAAAGAAACTTGATCTTCCGTTATTGGAAAGGAGACCAGAAATGATGAAGGAGGCTGAATGGAAATTATTAGATCGACAAGTTCTGAGGGTTATTCGATTAACTCTGTCGAGATTCATTGCACACAACGTCATCAAGGAAAGAACGACTACAAATCTCATGGCAACTTTGTTAGGTATGTATGAAAAGTCATCAGCGAATAACATGGTGCATCTAATGAAAAATTTATTCAATTTGAAGATAATGGATGGTACAGTTGTTGCATAACATCTAAATGATTTTAAAAGTATCACAAATCAATTATCGTCTATGGAAATTGAATTTGATGATAAGATACGTGCACTGATTATGTTAGTTTCCTTGTCAAATATCTAGGAAGTCATGAGAATGGTCATAAGCAATTCTGCAGATAAATCTAAAATAAAATATGATGATATTCGTGATTTGATTTTGGCTGAGGAGGTGCGCAAAAAAGATTCTAGCGAGACCTCGAGTTCGAGTTCAGCACTGAATATTGATTTCAAAGAAAGATCGCGGGATAATAACTCAAACATAGGAAAATCAAAATAAAAGCACAGAGATAAGAGCAAGTCAAGGTCTGTTCAACAAGCAACCTGTTGGAATTGTGGAAATGTTGGACACATAACGAACAACTGCAAAAATCTCAAGAAAACAGAGAACGACAATGCTAATGTTGTAACTGAAGAAATACATGATGCACTAATGTTGGCAATTCAAAGTTCTGTTGTTGACTAGATACTGGATTCAGGTGTTCTTTCCATACATCTTCCCACCAGAAGTTAATGCGGAATTATGTTGCAGGTAAATTCGGAATTATATACTACCTGATAGAGAACCTTTAAACATGGTAGGAATGGGAGGCGTTGACATTTCAGTCTCTAACATAAGTAAATAAACTTTGCAAAATATCATACACATTCTTGAGTTGAAGAAATACCTCATTTCTATTGAGCAACTCAATGAGTGTAGTCATTTAGCAGTGTTCTCAGATAGCTCCTGAAAGGTTACAAAAATGGCACTGGTACTGGCTCGGGGTAAGAAAATTGGTACAATATATATGATTATTAGTTCAATTAACAGTGTTGATACTACCGTTGCAAAGAACACAGCAGAATTGTAGCATTGCAGACTTGGTCACATTGGTCAAAAGGGTTGAAAGAACTTCAGTTCAGAAGCAAGCTAACATAACTGAAGTAAGTTGCTCTCAGCAAGTGTAGAGTTTCATTATAGTGAAACAAAACAAGATCGATTTCTTGAAAAGTGGTAAATTGTAAAAGGCAGAAAAATAGAACCTCTACACACAGATGTGTGGGAGTATTCCCCAGTAGCATCTCTTAGAGACTCTCGTTACGATGTCACGTTCATTGAAGACCATAACAGAAAGGTAAGGGTTTATTTTTTGAAGCATAAATTTGATGTATTTAATGGTTCAAAACTTGGAAGGTCATGGTCGAGACAGGGACAGACTTGAAACTGAAATGTTCGAGATCCGACAATGGTGGTGATGATGGTGGGTTCAAAGAGTATTGTGCAGTTTAGGTCATCAGAATGGAGAAAACCATTCTGGGAACACCACAGCAAAATAGAGTTGCAGAACGTATGAACAAAACCATTAATGAGCTAGAAGCATGAGATTGCACGTCGAACTAGTACCAACTTTCCGGGCATAAGCGGTCAACACTGCAGTTTACCTGATCGGCAGGGAGTCCTCTATTTCATTAGACTGTAAATTGCCTGAGGAGTTTTGTTGAGAAAAAGATGTCAAATTTTCTCACCTTAAAACTTTTGGTTTTCTCTCTTATGTTCTTATTAATTTTGAGGCTCATCACAAGCTCGAGACTAAGTCAAATAAATGTTATTTCATTGATTATGGAGACGAAGCATTTGGTTATCATATCTGGGATGATCATGATCGGAATATCATAAGAAACAAGAATGTGATTTTCAATGAAAAAATCATGTACAAGAATAGGTCCATTACAGTTTCTAAAGTGGCTTAGGAATCTGAGATGGTAAGGTTTGATGATCTACCAAAGGTCTGATGAAAGTAATGAGGAGAGTATGTTCGAGGCACTCATTCTTATTATTTTGCAGTTAGTTTCAAAGTCGTCCACCCTTACAACTGCAATTTGCAGGTCAGTCAAAAATAAACGTTATCCTCAGCGTTACTCATCGAGCTTGAACTACATTATGTTGACAGATGTTGGAGAACTACAGAGTTATAAGAAAACTTTGCAATATAAAAATTCGAGCGAGTGAGCTGACCATGAAGAAAGAGATGGATTCTCTACAATAAAATCAGACATGGGACTTAAAAGAACTTCCACCAGAAAAGAAGACATTGCACAACAAGTGAGTGTACATGATGAAAACTAAACATAATGGCAATAAGAGGTACAAAATTAAACTTGTTATAAAAGGCTCTCAGCAGAAGCAAGACATTAATTATTTTGGGATATTTTCTCCTGTGGTGAAGCTCACAACCAGCATAATGGTACTGCCCATGGTGGCTACCAAAGACCTATTACTTGGGCAGTTAGATGTGAAAACAGTTTTTCTTTATGAAGGTCTTGAAGAAGACACTACATGAAACCTGAATGATTTATAGTACAATGAAAGAAAGAATCAATTTGTAGATTGAAGAAGAGCTTGTATGACCTAAAGCAAGTTTCTAGACAGTAGTAAAAGAAATTTGATAAATTCAAACGCAATGCAAGGCACGACAGATGTCAAAAAAATCACTATTACTATAACAACAACAACAACAAAGCCTTAATCCCACTACGTGAAGTCAGCTACATAAATCATTTTTCTCCATTGCGTCATATTTAGTGTCATATTTTCATCTAGTTCTAGTAAATTAAGATCATTTTTTATACAATAAGCCCAAGTTTTCCTAGGTCTACCTCCGTNGTTTTGTAACATAAATCAGCTTAACCCTTTTCAAAGTGATGGATTGGTGTTCTTCATAGATTTAAAATATTGCTTAACCCTATTAAGCAAATGAGTCTGCGCACAAACTTGAAAGATTAGAGTGTTATGAAAAAAGATGATAAAGTGAAAAATTGGAACGAGAAATTTACAAAACAGAACATAACACACAGATTTACGTGATTTGACAAATTGATTATGTCCATGGAGTTGCAGAAGATTTTATTACTTTGAGGATTCCACCATTCTATCTCTCGATGATTACAAGAAAACTCTATTTCTCTTCTCCTTCTCTCTATCTCTTTACCCGAGAGCTACAACCAAGAAGAAGACAAAAAAGGGGCAGCAACACTTCCTTTCGAAAGACACCGAGAAGAAGGATCTAGGGAAAACCAAAAGCAAGTCTATCTTATGAGTAAGCAAAACTGTGAATTAAAGAGGGAGAGCCATCACATGCATTCAATTCAACATTAATTATTAATTACCTTTCTTCTACTGCATATATTTCCTTGCTCATCTGTTTCGACAGAATTAAAGAGGAAGAAGATAAACGAGAAGAGGGATCCACATGAGGAAGGTAAGGGTGAATAATCAGAAAAGAAATAAATAATTTATTTCATTGTCAAAATATATTCCATACATGCAAAATCCACCCAATAAGGATGTAGTCGACAAAACTCTACATTACTCAACAATTCTCTCACCTGGAAACTGAAACACTAGCTGCATCATACGCTGGTTGTATTATCTTTTCCCTCGAACGTGATATCCTTCATCTCTGCAACTCAAAGCCTCTGTCTTCATGCTAGAAGACGAACTGAAGTTGAACACAACTTCAGTTTTTCAAGTGTAACATCCTTAGTCAACATATCAGCAGGGGTTTTTGCTCACACAAAATTTCTCAAACAACAACTGTCTATCATCTAACAATGATTGAATGAAGTAACACCTGATTTGAATGTGCTTAGTTCTGAGTTGAAATGCTAGATTTCTGACAAGGAATATGACGCTCTGACTATCACTATAGAGAGTGTATATTTAAACCTCCTTATCCAATTCTTCCAAGAAACTCTATAGCCATATCATCTCATTTGCAGCCTCTGACACTGGAATGTACTCAGCCTCTGTAGCGAACACAGAAACAGTCTTCTGTAGATTTGAGCCCATGACTTTGCAGTAACACCAAGAGTATAAACATATCCCGCAATACTCCTGCTATCAACGCCTCCAGCTAAATCAACATCAACGTAGCCTTATACCTCTAAGCTCTTTCCTGAGAAACACAAGCAGGTTTCTAAAGAGTCTCTTAGGTATCTTAAGAATCATTTCACAGCTTCCCAATGTTCTTTCCCTGGATTACTCATGTATCTACTCACAACTCCCACTGCATGGACAATGATCGGTCTTGTGCAAACCATTACATACATAAGTGAACCAATAACTGAAGCGTAAGAAATCTTACTCATGTAGTCTTGCTCCTCCTTTGACTTGGGTGATTGATTTATGCTGAGTCTGAAATGACTGACCAGAAGTGTGCTAATTGGTTTGAATTTATCTATATTGAACCTGGTAAGTACTTTTTTTCACATATTCATCATGTGAAAGCTTCAAAGTGCTTCTGACCATGTATTTGACAATTTTCATGCTAATAATTTACTTTGCAACTCCCAAATCTTTAATTGCAAAATGCTCTGACATCTGCTTCTTCAGATTATTTATCTCATCAATACTAGCCTCTGCAATTAGCATGTCGTTCTTATATAACAGTAAGATAATGTAAGAATTGTCAAAATGTCTTACATAGTAATAGTGATTTGAAAAATGTTAAAATATAACTTTTCCTGGATGTGAAAAGTTGAGGGTTGCGTTAGTTAGTCGACAACCAACATAAAACTTGTCGAAAAAATCATGACATGAATTTTTTTTATTATTGCGTAAGTGCCAGAGCGTCCTCTGGAAGCGACGCGTTGTATAACCTGAATACAGTGAAAAGTGCGCAAGGGTCGCTACTCCGACACCTGGGTGTAGTGTCAAATAAACAAGGGTTCCCATATTAAGGGCGAATGCAGGTAAAGAAATTAGTCAATGAAACTAATGAAACTAATATTAGGATAGAATCTTGGAATATATATACTCTCTATGATAATTAATGAAATTAGTTGATATTATGATTTATAGGAAAATTAATATTTATGTATTCAAGAAACTAAATGGGTTGGAGAAATGGTAAGGAGATTGATAATTTAAATTTTAAACTTTGGTATTCTGGTAAGAGTCGCACTATAAATGGTGTAGATATAATTATAAATAAGAGTTTGAAAGATAATGTTGTAAAAATTAATAGAGTTGGAGATTGAATTATAACCCTTAAGATTATCATTAATACTAAGATTTTTAATATTTTAAGTGCTTATGCTCCTGAAGTAGGTTTAAATACAAGGTCTAAAGATAAATTTTGAAATGACTTAGAAGACTTAATACAAATGATACCTATTGAAGAAATGATTTTTATTGGAGGAGATTTAAATGGACATGTCGGTAGAGTGGTAGAAGACTTTAGAAATACTCATGGTAGCTACAGTTTTGGAGTAACTAATGAAGAAAATAGAGCTATTTTAGATTTTGGCTTAGCGTATGATTTTGTTATTACTAATACCTTATTCTAGAAAAGAGATGAACATCTTATTACTTATAAAAGTGGATCTAATAAAACACAAATTGATTATTTTCTTATGAGAAGAAGAGATCATCGAGATTGTAAAGATTGTAAGGTCATTCCAAGTGAGAATTTAAGTTCCCAACATCGTTTATTAGTTCTAGATTTTAAGATGAAGAGTTGTAAAATAAAGAACACTAGGACTCATCATCATACAATTAGATGGATGAACTTAAAAGACACAAATAAAATTATTTTATAAGTAAAATTCAAGATTTTAAAATTTGGGATATTCATGAAGAAACAAATGTTATGTGAGATAAAGTAACAAACACTATTAAACAAATACAAAAATTGTGCTTGGAGAATCAAAAGAAAAAGTTTTTATAAATAAAAATAGTTGGTGGTGGAATAATAATATGCAAGAAAAAATAAAGTATAAGAAGTTATGTTATAAAAATTGGTTTAAATGTAAAAGCTTAGAGAATTAGAAAAAATATCAAACGACCCGTAGGAAGTATAAAAAAACAATCTGTGATGTAAAAATTCTGTTTTTAATGATCTTTATAATAGATTAGATGCGAAAGATGGTGAAAAATATATGTACAAACTAGCCAAATAAAGAGAAAATAAAAGTAAAAATTTAACTCAAGTAAAGTGTATTAAAAATGAAAATCAAAATGTACTTCTTTTAGAAAAATATATTCAACATAAGCGTTTGAGTTACTTTGTTAATTTTTTTAATGAAGTCTTTGAAAATACGATCGATCTTAGTGATCTTAATATCGTGAATAATAATAAAACATTTCATTTTTACCGTCGTATTAGTGAAAAAGAAGTTTAGGATGCTTTAAAGAAAACCAAGGGTGGAAAGTCTGTAGGACTTGATGATATCCCAATTAAAGTGTGGAAATATTTAGGAGATTTATGACTTCTTGGCTTATAAAACTTCTTTAATATTATTTTAAAAACTAAAAAGATGCCTGAGGAGTGGAGGGAGAGTATTTTGGTCTTTAAAAACTAAAAAGTCCTGAGGAGTGGAGGAAGAGTATTTTGGTCCCCATTTTTAAGAGTAAAGGGGATGCACAAGAATGTGCAAATTATAATAGAATTAAGCTGATGTGTCATACTTTAAAGTTATGAGAGAGGTCAATTGAACATAGTTAAGACGCATCACAAAAGTTTCTCACAATCAATTTGGATTTATGCCAGACAAGTCTATTATGGAAGCTATACATTTATTGATGGAGAAGTTCAGAGATAATAAGGAGAATCTACATTTGTTTTTCATTGATTTAGAAAAAGCATATATAAGGTTCCAAGAGATATCCTTTGGAGAGTTCTTGAGAAGAAATGTGTTGATATGACTTANTTTGTATTGTGAGAAAAGAAAGAGAATTCAAAGGAACTTCAAGACATTTGGTGGAAAGAATTTGAGATAAGTATTTATCTTTTTGTCTACACTTTGTTTTAATTTAGATTTCTTGTTTGAGTCAATGTTCTAGAGAAGAAATGTGTTGATATGAATATATTGAAGATAATGTATACTAGAGCTGTTACTTGTGTTCAAACTGAAGGAGGATTGACCAAATATTTTCCTATGTCTGTTGGATTACATCAGAGATCGGTTTTAAGCCCATATTTTTTGCTTTAGTCATGGATGTTCTTACTGGACAATTACAGGAGGATGTACCTTGGTGTATGTTTTTTGCTGATGATATCCTTCTCGTGGATAAATCGAGAGAAAAACCAGGAGGTGTATGCTTTTTGCTGATGATATTCTTCTCGTGGATAAAACGAGAGAAAAAGCCCAGGAGAGCCTTGGTGTATGCTTTTTGCTGATAATATTCTTCTCGTGGATAAAACGAGAGAAAAAGCTCAGGAAAAACTTGAATTATGGAGGTCTGCATTGGGGTGCTGATGACATCCTTCTCGTGGATAAAACGAGAGAAAAAGTCCAGGAAAAACTTGAATTATGAAGGTCTACATTGAAGTCTAAAGGTAAGACGAGAGAAAAAGCCCAGGAAAAACTTGAATTATGGAGGTCTACATTGGAGTCTAAAGGCACGAGAGAAAAAGCCCAGAAAAAACTTGAATTATGGAGGTCTACATTAGGAGTCTAAAGGCCTTCGTTTAAGTAGAACTAAAACTGAATACATGGAATGTAATTTTAGTAGTAATAGCTCTAGTGACAGAAGTGCAATAACGGAAAAACTTGAATTATGAAGGTCTACATTGGAGTCTAAAGGCCTTCATTTAAGTAGAACAAAAATTGAATACATTCATGTAATTTTAGTAGTAATAGCTCTAGTGACAGAAGTGTGACTTTGGGTGATCAAATTATTAAAAAGTGTGAACGATTTAGATATCTTGGGTAGTAATAGCTCTAGTGACAGAAAAAGGTGTGAACGATTTAGATATCTTGGGTTCGTTGTTCAAAGCGATGGTGATATAGATGGGGGTGTTAATAGTAGAATTCAAGTTGGTTTGTTGAAGTGGAGGAATGCTTCGACCCTTTTTGTGTGATAGAAAAGTACCGCTTAGATTGAAAGAAAAATTTTATAAAACGGTGGTGAGACCTGCAATGCTCTATGGCGCTGAATGTTGGCCTTTAA
>JXCR01145240.1:47338-57460 GCA_002079205.1 Phalaenopsis hybrid cultivar | reverse complement strand
CTGCGAGTGAATATTTCTCTACTGCTTCATAGTTTAATGCAGCAATAGATTGGAGGGAGAATATTTTTAACTTGTTATTCAAACGCTCTTTTGGCACTTCATAAGCTTTAGCCCAAGCCGCATCTTCTACTTGCATGTCAACATTGTTTAGTATGCTAACATCACGAATATCACAATTAAATTGGCAAGCTTCACTAAATGCGCCCATTATAATATCTTGAAATGCAGGCGAGTCATCGTCAAAACCAGTATACCATTCTGATTGATGCCATCCTTTGAACATTTCATTTCCCGGCTGCAATTTGATAGTATCTACTATAAATCTCACTTGTTCTTGAATGTGTGTTGAAAGTATCAGTTCACGTATCTTAGGATAGGTGAGTTGAGTTGCACGCCAGTATCGTGCAGTCAACTGATCATGCATTTCCACTCTACCCTTCATGTTAGACAAGGGTGACATTGCAAGAGCAGTTGGAATGATTAATTTTTGTTTATTACGACGATATTCAAAGTATGATTTCTGCTCGAGTTGTTCAACTTGCTCTTTGATTGTGAGTTTGTCCAGATGAGATAATAGTTTATCTGTGTCGAGTTTCATTCCTCAAGCTGCCAGAAATACAAATAACATAAGTTAGTCTAGCATAAAATATAAAATATTTACACAATTGTATGCTATATTTTAGAATGAGAATATTACGTAGATTCTAAAAATAAAATATTCATCATTTTATAATAAAATTCAAACACAACAACATAAGAAAAAAATCATTTTTGATTTAATAGAAAAACAAAAAAATAAAGGACATAAACCTAAACTATGTGAATCATAAAGTTTTCTACTTATAGTGGGGAAGCTAAAAATCTTTTAAAGTGGGGTCATGTAAGAAAATGTTTTAATAAATTTTTTAGAATTACAGTAAATAACCAGATTAGTTTTTATTGATCTCTTTTAAATTAAGATTTTCTTTAAGTAAAATTTTTTTCGGTAATAAAATAAATCGAGGCAAAAAGAATTTCAAAATTACGAATCTTTTAAATAATATAATGGAAACCAAAATTATATATATAAAAACGAGAAGACAAAAAAGATCAAGGGAAAAGAAATTACATACGGTTTGTGATGTTATTATGTGCACTACCAGCACAATATCATAAAATATAACGGCATGTATAGATTTCACACTTAGTATTCTCTTTAGGTGAGAATTAAATTTTCTTAGGAAGTTTACATAAATACCACCCAAGTATTTTGTATTTACACATCTGCCATTTAATTATTACATATATACCACTCAATTATTTAAAATTACTTTAAAAAATATCATTATTTTAGCTTTTTAGAAAGCGAATAACAGTTTTTCATTCATAGGGATTGGATTATGTATGTAAAAATTAATGTTTATGTGTTAGATATGTAAATAAGAAAGAACAGAGTGATACTACCAATAATGCTTGCAATAATCTCTTAATGAAGAGCACCAATTTGCTAGTGTGAGTAAATGGCAAGTTTGACAGCCCTAAACAACGAGCCATTTTGACAGACCTAATTGCAAGTTTGAATTTCTAACTTTGGGCTTAAATACACAAGTAATGTGGTATGTATGTAAATTTCGCTTTAAATTTTCTTGCGGAGAAGGAACGGGAGGAAAAAAAAAGGAGAAAACTTAATCAAAACCATGGAGAGAATTGTTGGTACCAGAGCTAATGATGAATTGAATTTAAGTTTTCTTGCAGAGAAGAAGAGGAACGGAGAAAGCTTGAACACGTCGTAGAGAAGAGTTGTTCGGATAGGATAATGAGAGCTAGTTATGATGAAGTGGATTTTAATTGCCTTTAATTTGTCTAGAATTGGAAAATTTTATATGCCAAAGAAAAATTGAACTTACCGTGCAAAAACAGCCGTTCAAATGATATAAAGCGTGCTTTATTCACTGAACAGCCTTCATTTTCGCAAATCAAAAATAAGATGTATTTACATTTGTAGCACTAACTTCTTATGTATTTACATATCTAACACCTCAACTGTATTTCCTTATATTTATACCACCCTAATCCTTTATATCACATTTAAAATTGCAATATTTTGACTTTTAAAATGTGAAATACTTATAGGAATTAAGTTCTATGTATGTAAACATTCTTAAATTTTGTTTTATATTATATAGAGATTTTTTTGATCCACCAAACCGATGTGTTTATGCGTTGCATGATCAAACTATTGAGAATTTGATAAAAATGAAAAATATGGGTTGGGGTTGAGTGAGAATTTGACGATAGATAAAAGAGGGCGGTTGATTTGTAAATAGAAAGTTTTGGGTGGCCTGTATGTAATTGCCTTCATATTTTTTGCGGAGATGGCATTTGAAGAATTCAAACTTCCATTTTTGTGGGAGTAGAAATAAAAATAGATAGAAAGATTATTTTTATTTTGGATATATTATTTAACATCTTAGCTTTGTATGAAAATTCATCACTCACACAAATAAAATAAAATTTACGAAACCAAATTTTTTTATGTGAAAAACAGAAAAAGGAAAAAAAATAATGGCATTTGAAGTAATTCAAATAAACCGTTATATAATTTTAATTATAGAGTGATGCACTCTCTCTGAGCGTAGAAAGTGAGATTATAAAGTAATGAATTATCAACAATTGCTCTACAATACTAATTTGGCCACATCAGCTGTTAAAGTTAGTTGACAATGACCTTGGGCAGTGGATGATGATTTATGGGGGTTGTATTTTATGCATAGAAACTTCCATGGCATTCTCTTATGTAAAAAATGATAGCGCGTGGCATATTTAAATTAAGTCACTGTATAATTTTAGTTACATAGCGACACCTCTCTCTAAATAGAGAATGTGAGATTACAAAGTAAAGATTGGGTAATAATCATTTCAAAGTCATAAATCGATCACAAAAGCCACTAGAAGTGGTTGATATTGATGATAATTACTAAGGTAGTGTATTATGCAGTGGAACTTCTGCTTTTTTCTTATTGAACACTGTCATTTCCTAAAGAATAAAGATAGCCCAAACTTTCACACACTTGTTCTCACATTATTATGTTCCCTGTAAGCTTTCTTCATATCTATACATTTGATGTTATTCTCTATCTTAGTAGTTGTAATACATTATATTTTCGCCACCCATTTGAACCTCCTGTTGACTGTAAAATAAAAAAAGAAAGAAAAAAATAATTAAATTGATTGATTAATTATCTGCTCCCACCTGATGAGGCTAGTGTGAGTACAATAAGCATTCCTCGCTCTTCCTTGGTTAGAAACAGATATGAAGTGCCTACTGATCCTTAAATCGAAACCCAATTTTTTTGTGTGAAACTTCTTGTACCACAAACCACAATACTGTACTTCGTGTTCCCTCTGTTTGACCGACTGAAGATCATAAATAGAAGCCCTTTGTCGTTCTTCCTATTCCGTGTGTTTCACTTGTCTACCTAGCCAACATCCTCTTCCTCCTTTTCAAAGCCCCTCACGTCGAAGCCGCACCACTCAATCTAGCCACTTGAAACCCTCGCCGCTCTTCCCTATTCACGAGACTCAACCTCCTACCAAACAGATTATTTGATATTATTTAGATAATAGCAGGTTTAAACTCAAATGAACTAGCTACTATAGCGGGTTTTTGAATACTACAATGAAGTTCATCCACCGTAGGGTTTGCATAATCTCTCAAGGGTATAAACTCTTCAACATTTTAATTATTTTGATTTGTCATTTCTTGAAAATTTTTCAGTAATTTTTAATTTTTCTAATATTTTTTTCAANCTAGCTACTATAGCGGGTTTTTGAATACTACAATGAAGTTCATCCACCGTAGGGTTTGCATAATCTCTTAAGTGTATAAACTCTTCAACATTTTAATTATTTTGATTTGTCATTTCTTGAAAATTTTTCAGTAATTTTTTAATTTTTCTAATATTTTTTTTCTTATTTAGAATCGTAAGACACAAGTCTTGCGGAACCTGAACTACGTATAAAAACAATACTATAATATTCCTAAAATATATCTTAAAGTTTAAATAAAACTTACTAAAAATTTTGCTTTCTAAAAAATTCTTTTGAAAATATTTTTGCAAATTACTATTATATTTCTCCTACTCTCTAGCAAAAACGCCAAAAACTTGATCTCAATTTTCTACATAGATAGATGTAACATGTGATGATGCATTTAATTTTCTANTCTTGCGGAACCTGAACTACGTATAAAAACAATACTATAATATTCCTAAAATATATCTTAAAGTTTAAATAAGACTTGCTAAAAATTTTGCTCTCTAAAAAATTCTTTTGAAAATATTTTTGCAAATTACTATTATATTTCTCCCACTCTCTAGCAAAAACGCCAAAAACTTGATCTCGATTTTCTACATAGATAGATGTAAAATGTGATGATGCGTTTAATTTTCTTAATAGATATTCTTAATTTGCAACAAAGCCAAAAACTTGATCCAAAGCAAAACCTAGGTAAATCTTTCACTATGAAGCAAATAATAATGTAATTATAATATTTCAATATGTGATGCTACGTAAATATACATATCATTATTTAGTAATATAAAACTTTCTGATTAAGTCATGAATATCGATCCAACAGGGAGGACTAATTTTAGATAACAAAATTTTACTTAGCAATATATTCTTACTTAAATTTAAGATGCTAAAATAGGAATGAAAACACGATTCTTTTTATAATTTTTGATAATTAAAAATAAAGTGAGCAACTAGATACCTTAATTAAAATACTTGCAAGATGAAAACAATATAAATAAAATATCTTTTTTCTTATCATGAATCAGTGATAAATATAAAAATTCTGTTGTGGAAGTATGTTAAATGTGTTGTGCAAAATAGAAACAGCNTTGCAAGATGAAAACAATATAAATAAAATATCTTTTTTCTTATCATGAATCAGTGATAAATATAAAAATTCTATTGTGGAAGTATGTTAAATGTGTTGTGCAAAATAGAAGCAGCAATATTCTTTACCCTTACTAGAGATGCTATAAAGAACATTAGCTAATCTATAATTTGAATAGTGTTGAAGACCGGCTAGGCAGGGAAGATACTAGCTCTCACTTTAGAGTTTACTCTTCTTCATCCATCTAGGGATAACCTAAAACTATAAATCAAATTGGGGGCTTTAGTCTGTCACTATAAAGTCTTCTAATTCTACACTCTTTAAACATATTTCTTCATTTATTTGCACTCAACTCAATGAACTACATTCTCATTCATGAAATAAATATGTGATTCAAACCATTTGTTGACTGAGAGAATATCATCTTGGACCTTACATGTTCTCACAAATGGTTTTAACATCTTAATTGACTAAATCGAGAAGTAAATGAAGTGCAATGTTTAAAATCATAACAACTTCTTCCAACGTTGAAGTTTAATACTTCACAAAACTTCCTTTTAAATATTTAATCATTTATCATTTTAAGAAAAAAAGATAAAGAAAACTACACAGAATTCATGAAAAAAAACACAACCATACATGAGTTTAAAAATAGAAATCTTGCACACAAACAAGAAATCTAAATTAAAATCAAGTGTAGACACAAAGATAAACACTTTTCTCAAATTCTCTCCACCAAATGTCTTGAAGTTCCTTTGAATTCTCTTCCTTCTCTCACAATACAAACTAAAACTCAAAAAATAAAATAAAATAAAGGTGGTTGATCGCGTTACTGCTTATATGCAATAGTATAACAATGTCTCTGATTATATTTTCACTTATATTTTCTTACTTTACAACAGAATCAAAACTTGATCCTGAAGAAATAATAATTTAACTTTTCAATTTATATATACGCAAGTATACGTAACGTTATCAAGTAATATAAGACTTTTTGATTAAGACCTGAATATTGAACCCACAGAAAAATTATGTAATTTGCTTTGTTGAACAAAAAACTTTCTATTTTAAAAAGACAATTACTTAAACTAGAGATGTATTTGCAGTAATTAAAATTTAAATTTTTTTGGCATTTTTGATATTTTGACAGAACAGTAACAATTTAAAAGATAACTTGAGTTTATGTAAAAGAAAAGCACTGAATTTGAAAATATCTTTCTCCTTATCATGAATCAGTAATAAACATAGGAATCAGGTTGTGGTAGTATGCAAATTGTGTTGTGTCAAATAAGAGCAATTATATTTTTTACCGTTACTAGAGATGCTATAAAGAACATTGACTAATTTAAAGTTTGAATAGTTCTGAAGACTAGCTAGGCAGGGAAGATACCAGCTCTCACTCTAGAGTTCCATCAATTCCCTCCACCTGGCTGCTAACATCTCATATCAGAACCCAAAACAGTAAACCAAGTTGGGGGCTTTAACATGTCACTTTAAAGTTCTCTAACTCCACATCATTCAATGATTATTTTCTTATTTATTTGCATTAAATCATATGAATTACATTCTCATTCATACAACCTCATGTGATTCTTTCCAATTGTTGATTGAGACAATACCAGTCCGGTTCTTACATGCTCTCACAACAAATTTTAAAATTTGGATAGGTCAAATCAAGAAGCAAATGAAGTTCATGGATTTAAATCATCACAACTTCTTCCAAAATTAAAGATTAACACTCTCCACAACTTTCATCCAACACTTTAATTACTTATCATTTTAATGAGAAAGATAAAGAAAACTACTCAAAATCCATGGAGAAAACAAAACAACACTTTAGTTTAAAAGTAGAAATCATTATCAAACAAACAAAAAGTCTCGATTAAAATCTAAAATAGTTTCAAAACAAAAGATAAAGACTTGTCTTAAATCATCCACCAAACTCTTGAATTTCCTTTGAATCTCTTCTCTTTTACAACACTCTTAACTCTCAAGATAAAAATAAAAACAAAAAAGGATAAAGTAAATTTTTGGTGCCTCGAAATCTCTCCATAACTCTCTCAAAAACTCCCCCTTTCCAACACTTTTTAGAACTTTCAATCACATTTTAAAAAGTCTCAACTTCCTTCTTTTATAAATCTCCAAGAGGTGTCTTGATAACTCTTCAACATGTGTTTCAATTCGATGTATTCTCCAAAGGATGCCTCCTTTCACATATCTTTCCATAATATTTCCATTCCTAGTGGTTATAACCACTCTGTTTAGCCAATAAGTGCCTCAAATACCTCTCCAAAATTCTGTCAAATGAAGAAAACCACAAAATAACTGTCTCTGGCGCTTAAGAGTGGGGCCTCTAGAGCTTAGGCGCGGCCTTCTCTGTTTCACCGGTGCTTAAGCACCGGATCTGGCGCTTAGGCGTCAAATCACTTTAGCATAATTTTCACCTCTTTGCTCCAAATTTGATCCTTTCTCACTCATTTTAGCATCTTTCATCTTTTTACTTGTACTTGAAAGAAAAACACACAAATACTTTCCATTAAAGTGCAATATCTTAAACATATGTATAAAAAATGCATCTAAAAATACTATATATTTTAGGTGTATCAGTGGCCGGCGGCGACGATGGGTGGCAGCGGCGATGGGCTGTAAAGTTTGATGGATAGTTGGCCTTCGACGGTTGGCTTTGATGTTCAAAGTCTTCTTTAAAAAAATTCAAAAGATGTCTTGGTGTTTCTTCAAAATGCGTATCCATTCAATAAATTTTCTAAAAGTTGTCTCCTTATAAGCTAATTGAATGAATTTTCATGTCCATGAGCTATTTCCCATGTTTTTATTAAGGGTTGCTTCAAACACCTCTTCAAAAATCTGCTCCAATTAAATAAATCATCAAGTAACTACTTCTAGCACTTAAGCACGGGGTATCTGGCGCTTAGGCGCCACAGTTAATTTTTGCACCTTTATTCATTTTTCTTCAAATTTGACCATTTTTCACTCCTTTTAGCATTTTGTATCCATTTGATTGTACCTGCAGAGAAAACACAAAAATAACTTTCATTAAAGCGCAATATCTTAAAAATAAATATTAAAATGTGTATAAAAACACTATATATTTTAGGTGTATCAGAGTTCACATTTTTCTTCCTTTTTTTACTTTTTGTCATCTTGATCTAGTTCTTCTTGTCTCATCAAAATCTCCTTAAAATCAAGTTTGGGAAATGCTCCAAAATTTTAATTTTAAAAATTTATTAATATCAAGGTACCCACCCGATACAATAATTTCTTAATTTTAGAGAAACTCATTCCTAAAAGAAGATTATTAGCCCTAAGGGTAAGGTAGAATGATTGATTTATAGAATGTGGGAAACCACTACCCAGTTGATGGATGCACCACAATTCTGATTCTATGGTGAGCTGATAGAGCAGGATGATGAGGAGGATGAGGAAAATGATGATGAAGTCACATAGGCCTGATATATTTGTTGTTCTAATGTTTCTTCTATTACATCACATTCTTTCATTTCATCTGTGTGTTGATGATGAGACCATATGACCAGTGTTTCTGTGGTGATTCTGATGGATTGTGAACTTTATTTTTATTATGTTATGCTATGTGAGTCATGTTTATTTGATCTCGTGGAATGTGTTAGTTATTTTCCTATCATTCTTATGTCATGTGATTCTTGTGTTTTATTTGGTTGTTATATGATGTATATGTGATTTATTATCACGTGAATACTTTGTATTTATTTTCTACCATCTTATTTTACTTGCCCTGTCTTATTTTTATTTTAATGTGATTCTTCTAAAATAAGTTTGGTGAGGGTTTTATAGTAAAAGTTTTTGTCCTATGGTAACAGTAAACACCTAAATCTATAAATTCCATTAAAATGATAGATTTATTTAATATATAATATGATGTAATAATAGGTAAAGGAAATAAGTAAAAGTGACGTGAATCTTCATTAAGTATTAAAAACTATCATTAACTCACTAATTACTAACATATAACTACAATTAATTGCTATTTTATATAAGGCTTCTTAAACATTTGGACTAAAATTGACCATATAGAAAATTAATTCATCAAATATATGAAATTTAATAACTAATCAATTCAAATAATTTATTGTTTAGTTAGAATCTTTTTAATTAAGCGCCAACATTGGGTGCTCAGGCGCTCAGAACTAGAGGCCCTGGTGCTTACACATCAAAAAATATTATTTTATTTACCCATCTTTTGAAATTTCATATGAAAAATTTTCAAACTATAACCTAATGTTCAAGGCAAATTTTTCCCACCTTCAATTTTATGNTAATCAATTCAAATAATTTATTGTTTAGTTAGAATCTTTTTAATTAAGCGCCAACATTGGGTGCTCAGGCGCTCAGAACTAGAGGCCCTGGTGCTTACACATCAAAAAATATTATTTTATTTACCCATCTTTTGAAATTTCATNTAATCAATTCAAATAATTTATTGTTTAGTTAGAATCTTTTTAATTAAGCGCCAACATTGGGTGCTCAGGCGCCCATAACTAGAGGCCCACGTGCTTACACATCAAAAAACATTATTTTATTTACCATCTTTTGAAATCTCATATGAAAAATTTTCAAACTATAACCTAATGTTCAAGGCAAATTTTTCCCACCCTCAATTTTATATTTGACTCGAGCACTATAATGCATCTCTTTTAATATGATTAGAGTATACATTTGTATATAAAACAAAATAGCTTGAATGAACAAAATAAAATGAAACATCTTTGAATAATATTCGAGCCATGATAAAATAACAATCAACCATAATAATTAATAATCAATCTATGATGGAACAATCATTGAAACAGATTTAATAAATGAAATAATGATTATACTTTGATTAAACATCTTCAAATCATACTCGAAAGATAATAAAACAATGATCAGACCATAATTAAACAATAACTCAATTGATTATAAGTCTTGTTGGATCATGATTGAAAAATCTTCAAACCATCTTCTAAATATGAACCATGATGCACCATGATTGAATCTTCTATGAGCGCCGAAAGATAATTTAGTAATGACTCAATCAAGAATTAAATTCTATTGAAAGATTAGTTGTTATGGTTGAAGATAGCCTGAAGATAATTTGAAGATGCATAATTAGGGTATCATTACTGTTCCATGATTGTATTTAAAAATTATTGAATTATGATTTAATCATAATTTGGAGACAGGTGATTCTAGCGTGTTTCTGA
>JXCR01145240.1:0-22562 GCA_002079205.1 Phalaenopsis hybrid cultivar | reverse complement strand
AACTACAATAATAAGGACAACAATAGTAACCAACATGCCTAGATGATGCTCGCCTTCAAAATCCTGATGATCAAGTCTTCGGGAAAAATTTCATTTCCATGGCAGCATCTCTTCTTACCTGATCACGGTATGGAGGAAACTTATCAGTTTCATCAGCCTAACGAAAAAAGTCACAATCTGCAAGAGTCCTGTTTATGGGATAAGAGTAAAATCTTTTCTCATAGTTGTCTTCCCTTCTTGTTTGCCACTGAACACACCCATCACCACAATGGCAGAGCGGAACTTTCGAAATATTTGATGCTCTTGAACTTGTATCTCCTATTATTATAAAATATAATAGCTCCAATTAAGAAAAAAATAAGCAGATATATCCTTCAAGAAATTTGAAAAATAAAATAAACAGTCTTAAAATTAAAATTAAAAGTTTATCGAGACGCATAAAGAAAGCTATATTATAGATTGTTACAAATATTTTAAAAATATACATCCAAAAAACCAACTTAAAGCTGAAATATGAATCATCAACAAAAAATAAGTGATGCTACATAAGTACGGTCGTTGCATTTACGATGAAAATATTAATTATTACAAATAAGCATTCTGATACAGTAGTAACAAATAAAAAAAGTAGAGGGGCATGTCATCTAGCTAGTTTGACTCTAAGAAATAACAGAGGTAACGACGATCCTCAAAAAGTTTTACAACAATAAATAGAGGGATATGTCATCNAGCTCAACTGATCCATAATATCATTTAGAAGTGCTGTTTGGTTTCTTGTGTAATTGCTATCAAATGCTATTTTATTTGATAACATTTGTTTAATTATGCTAGAATATATTAGCGCTCACTCTTTTTCCGCAGCTTCTGCTCTGAAGTAACTAGTGTTGTTTTACTTCATATGGAAGGTAGTCTGTGAATTATTTGTTATGAGTGAGCCAAAATAGACATGAACTCAAAATAAATCAGTGAAGTTGAAATATATTTCGAATGAAGTTGGCTATACTCGAAAACATTTGATTCCAAGTCTACTCAAATTTAGTTATTGCTTATTAGTTGACTCAAATTATTCCTGTTTGAATTGCAAACCAAAAAACATTTAGAGTCACGCTAGTGTTTTGAACCTCTGTGCTATGAAAGTAACATCAGAATTTATACTTTGAATTATCTACTGATAGCAAAGATATGTACAAAAACTTAAGGACATTTACGTACATTTCACATGGTTCTTATGCAATTACATATTTAACACCTAAACTTTCATATTTACCTACATAACACTCAAATATTTAATATTACTTAAAAATTACTACTATTAATTTTATTTTTTTTTTTAAGTGAGATACACCATTTCATGCATGGATTTATGACATCACAGTGTTGAAAATGAAAATATTAAATTTTCTTTTAGATATATACATGTACAGGAATTTCGTGGTATGCATGTATATTTCTTAGTAATTTAGTCTGTGTTTGGGGTGGCTGCTGCTTTTCCAAGAAGCAGTTTATCAGGAGCTGTCAAAAAGCTACTAATGAATAAATAGGAGTTTGTTTAGTGGATCTGCTGTGCTATTGCTGTTTTGATAAGAAAGTCTGTTTTGCCCTTATATATGTAATATATTCGAATTAATGCAGTTTTTCAGAAGAATTATAATTAAATAACAGAAAGATATTCTACTATCATAAAAATATAAGTATATTACAAAATACTTTAATACATAAAAATGTGATCAGTTATTTAAAGCATAAAACTACAATAATAAGGACAACAATAGTAACCAACATGCCTAGACGATGCTCGTCTTCAAAATCCTGATGATCAAGTCTTCGGGAAAAATTTCATTTCCATGGCAGCATTTCTTCTTACCTGATCACGGTATGGAGGAAACTTATCAGTTTTATCAGCCTAATGAAAAAAGTCACAATCTGCAAGAGTCCTGTTTATGGGATAAGAGTAAAATCTTTTCTCATAGTTGTCTTCCCTTCTTGTTTGCCACTGAACACACCCATCACCACAATGGCAAAGCGGAACTTTCGAAATATTTGATGCTCTTGAACTTGTATCTCCTATTATTATAAAATATAATAGCTCCAATTAAGAAAAAAATAAGCAGATATATCCTTCAAGAAATTTGAAAAATAAAATAAACAGTCTTAAAATTAAAATTAAAAGTTTATCGAGGCGCATAAAGAAAGCTATATTATAGATTGTTACAAATATTTTAAAAATATACATCCAAAAAACCAACTTAAAGCTGAAATATGAATCATCAACAAAAAATAAGTGATGCTACATAAGTACGGTCGTTGTATTTACGATGAAAATATTAATTATTACAAATAAGCATTCTGATACAGTAGTAACAAATAAAAAAAAGTAGAGGGGCATGTCATCTAGCTAGTTTGACTCTAAGAAATAACAGAGGTAACGAATACTCCATTTCGATAGCAGTGTAAACAAAGTCTCCCACTTATTTCGGTCCTCAAAAAGTTTTACAACAATAAATAGAGGGATATCTCATAAAAAATCTCTGGAATAGAGTCGAGTAGCTTGACAATGTATGCCATAGTCGGGTATGCAAGTAGAGCTGTGCGGGCACTAGATGTGATACTGGTGCAATTTGTTATCATTTGTGAGACCTGCTTGGACAAGTTAGCCCCTCAACCTTTGTTTTCTTTTTCTCTTTATGTGACGAGGAAAGAGCAAGCAAATTGACAATTACTAACTATTGTATAACCTTCCTCGATTGCTAATTTATTTAGCATAAGACCTTTAGGTTTGTTTAAAATATATGCATGTTCAGTGCTCAAATTTCTCCCCCTAAAATGTTCATGTAGACTGAAGATGAGGAAAGAGTAAACTAATTGACAATTAGTAACTTAAGAAGAGACATTTAAAAAACAAGTCAAAGAAAAATTCTCAGAGATACAGAGAAATAATACTCATATATCTATCATTTCATAACTTCTCCTGAATGACCAGGAGGAAAAATTGATGATATTAACTTATCTGTTATTAACTTCCAAGTTTGCCGCAAAACATATACATTTTCAATGGTAAAAAACTTTAAAAAAAAATAAAACCAGTGCTCAAATTTCTTCTCCCAAAATGTTCTTGTAGACTAAAGATTAGGAAAGAATAATCAAATTGACAATTACCAACATGAGAACAACATTTAATAAACAAGTCCAAGAATAATTCTCAGAGATACAGAGAAATAATACTTATATATCTATCTTTCCATTGCTTCTCTTGAATGATCAATATGAAAAATTGATTCTGCTANATTTAATAAACACGTCCAAGAATAATTCTCAGAGATACAGAGAAATAATACTTATATATCTATCTTTCCATTACTTCTCTTGAATGATCAATATGGAAAATTGATTCTGCTGACTTATCTGTCATGAAAATTCAAGTTTGTCTCATAACATATGCATTTTCAATGATAAATATTTTTAAATAAAAACAAAATGAAATCAGTGCTCAAATTTCTCCCCCCAAAATGTTCCTGTAAATTGAAGATGAGGAAATAACAAACAAATCAACAATTACTAACAAATAAGTCCAAGAAAAATTTTCAGAGATACAGAGAAACAATACTCATATATTTATCTTTCCATAACTTCTTTTGAAAGATCAGAAGGGAAATAAATGCGCTAACTTTTATGTCATATAATCTTTAAGTTTGTCTTAAAACATATGTATTTCCAATGGTATAAATCTTTCAGATAAAAAAAATGGAATCAGTGCTCAAACTTCTCCCCTCTGAATGTTCCTTTAGAATGAAGAAGTGGCAAGAGCAAACGAATCAGTAATTTCCAACGTGAGAAAAAACGTATAAAAAGTAAGTCCAAGAAAACTTCCGAAAGAAAAAAAAAACTCATATATCTATCATTCCATAATTTCTTATGAACGATCATGAGAGAAATAGATGTTGTTAACTTATCTGCCACGTAACCTTCAAGTTTGCATAAAAACAAATGCATTTCCAATGTTAAAAATCTTTCACATAAAAAAATGGAATCATTTCTCAAATTTATGCTCCCAAAATGTTCCTATAAATTGAAGAAGTGGCAAAAACAAGCAAATCGACAATTACTAACATAACAAACATAATAAAAACATGAATAAAATTCTCAGTGGAATTGAAAAACAGTACATAAAACCAAACACAGAAGTCGGGCACAATGCAAATCGATCTTTTGTGAAGCCGCACGAGTCAATGAAGTAGAGGAAACTTCAAATGTAAAAGAGATATAAAGGAAAAACCTTCAACGGAGGGAGGAAACTAGTCAACGACACCGACAAAAGAGGGAGGACAGCGCAATCGAGTTTCAGTCCTGAAGACACATGTGACAAAGGAAGGGAGGGGGCGAGTGGTATTTGCATGGATATGATCAGGTATTACGCGAACTGAAGTGGGGCAGCGACATCAACTACCAATCACAATGGAGCTCCCGCCGTGGAACACACATGACCCCTTCCGTTTTGGCTTTCACCAATCAGCGTCTCGCCAACCATGAAATGCACGCAAAAAAGAAGCTCCCAAAAACGTCATTTGCCGTTCCAAAAACGAGAAGCCGAAGGAACGAGTTCCCAACCGCGCCCTTAATATAATATATATTTTCTTGAACNTTATCTGTCATGAAAATTCAAGTTTGTCTCATAACATATGCATTTTCAATGATAAATATTTTTAAATAAAAAAAAAATGAAATCAGTGCTCAAATTTCTCCCCCCAAATGTTCCTGTAAATTGAAGATGAGGAAATAAAAAACAAATCAACAATTACTAACAAATAAGTCCAAGAAAAATTTTCAGAGATACAGAGAAACAATACTCATATATTTATCTTTCCATAACTTCTTTTGAATGATCAGAAGGGAAATAAATGCGCTAACTTTTCTGTCATATAATCTTTAAGTTTGCCTTAAAACATATGTATTTCCAATGGTATAAATCTTTCAGATAAAAAAAATGGAATCAGTGCTCAAACTTCTCCCCCCCTGAATGTTCCTTTAGAATGAAGAAGTGGCAAGAGCAAACGAAACAGTAATTTCCAACATGAGAAAAAACATATAAAAAGTAAGTCCTAAGAAAACTTCCGAAAGAAAAAAAAAACTCATATATCTATCATTCCATAATTTCTCCTGAACGATCATGAGAGAAATAGATGTTGTTAACTTATCTGCCACGTAACCTTCAAGTTTGCATAAAAACAAATGCATTTCCAATGTTAAAAATCTTTCACATAAAAAAATGGAATCATTTCTCAAATTTATGCTCCCAAAATGTTCCTATAAATTGAAGAAGTGGCAAAAACAAGCAAATCGACAATTACTAACATAACAAACATAATAAAAACATGAATAAAATTCTCAGAGGAATTGAAAAACAGTAAATAAAACCAAACACAGAAGTCGAGCACAATGCAAATCGATCTTTTGTGAAGCCGCACGAGTCAATGAAGTAGAAGAAACTTTAAATGTAAAAGAGATATAAAGGAAAAACCTTCAACGAAGGGAGGAAACTAGTCACCGACACCGACAAAAGAGGGAGGCCAGCGCAATCGAGTTTCAGTCCTGAAGACACATGTGACAAAGGAAGGGAGGGGGCGAGTGGTATTTGCATGGATATGATCAGGTATTATGCGAACTGAAGTGGGGCAGTGACATCAACTACCAATCACAATGGAGCTCCCGCCGTGGAGCACACATGACCCCTTCCATTTTGGCTTTCACCAATCAGCGTCTCGCCAACCATGAAATGCACGCAAAAAAGAAGCTCCCAAAAACGTCATTTGCTGTTCCAAAAACGAGAAGCCGAAGGAACGAGTTCCCAATCGCGCCCTTAATATAATATATATTTTCTTGAATCAGCTTAATCTCATTTTGTGTATGCCAAATTTGGCTCAAAACCGAATAAAGAAATAGCTTGAGCTGTAATGACTCGTAACTTAACTCAAAATTTAAGCTGGTTTCAAGTTTTGAGCAAAATTGCCAACCTTGTAATTGGCGCACTATGGATGCTTTTTTATTTGCATTATTATTTTTTGTTTTTTGATGCTTCAAACATCTCCTCAGCTCTGTTGGTGATTCATATATAAGTTTTCTTTAGGATGCTATAGTCTGAAACTTTGCGTAGGTTAAACATTCTTAATATTAGTGATTGCTGGTGATAGAATGTTAAAATTATAATCTATTGTGCTGAATAATCATGCTCTCTTAAACTTTACTTTGTCATTGTAATTGTGTCTTTTCTCTACAATAATGAAGCTTCAAACTACATTTGGTTCTGTGGAAATAGAGATTGGGNTTTTTGATGCTTCAAACATCTCCTCAGCTCTGTTGGTGATTCATATATAAGTTTTCTTTAGGATGCTATAGTTTGAAACTTTGCGTAGGTTAAACATTCTTAATATTAGTAATTGCTGGTGATAGAATGCTAAAATTATAATCTATTGTGCTGAATAATCATGCTCTCTTAAACTTTACTTTGTCATTGTAATTGTGTCTTTTCTCTACAATAATGAAGCTTCAAACTACATTTGGTTCTGTGGAAATAGAGATTGGGAAAAAATAGAGGAGGCCATGCCATGTTAATGATTCTGACTTATAGTTTAAAATAACGTTCAAATCAGAATTAGTAACCTAAGGTCATTTGGCATGATTTGAATTTGCATTTCACGGTCAAATTTAACTAACTTGGAGAGCAAATTGTGGATTCAGATTTGGAAACCAAAATTATATTTTAAAAATATTTTTATACATCTGTCAAGCTTTTTAGTACAGTAAACATGCACAGAAACATTTTTACATTTTTTTGTAGGAAGTGCATGTGTTGAATGATTGTCTAGGTATTCCAATTATGCTTATCATTTACTCGAAATATTTCATTTCTTCTTTATTATATGTTCGTTTCATGTTTGATGCTTTTCTTGTTTTACAGTTTAATTCTATAAAATGCTACATTTGTGCTTCATTGAAGTTCTTATTTCATAAATCAAGCTAGCTTTGAATGTAGGTTTGTTAGGCCCACTGGAATGAGCGAGCAAAGAGTTGAACAGTATATTGAAGGAAAGTATGGGAAAATAGGAGTTGACAGGTATGCTAGTTCATGTCCATTTGTATCATTTTTCTCCAATTTGCGTGTTTAGATGAACTGGTCAAAATCAAATGTGTTTGATTTCGTTATTCTCTAAACCAGTATCACAGGAAGATTGCCTGACAGATCTTTTAATACTATATAATTAAGTTATAATTCTGGAATTTTTAGCAATGCACTGATTAGGCAACGACAGTTTCATCATTCAAATATGGGATCATCTTCTTGGTCCTTTATGTAATCTTTAGTTTTGCTGAAAGAAAAAAAAGTAGTTTTTTTTTTTAGTGGGTCTTATTTTACATACAAATGAGCAATTTTAAAACCTTCTAGAAAATATATGCTTCATGTCGAGTTTCAGCTTTATGATAATATTATACTTATAAGTATTTTGTTATTGGGAAACAATCAATTATGTGAAACTTCGGACTTAATTTTATGTCTGATGGTTAACAATCCATTAGTGCAGAACTATCCAGTGGTTGGCACAATTGTCGCCCCCCTTTGATTCTCATGCTCCGCCACTATTTATCAGTATTTACAATTTAGTAGTAAAGTTTGTCGACCCCCTTTGATTCTCATGCTCCGCCACTATTTATCAGTGTTTACAATTTAGGAGTAAAGATGAACCAAAATCGGTTTTTTTTTTTTTTGGGATTACTATTTTTCTTTTATTACCATCATCTCCTCTAATAATTAGAACAAAAGTGACCTCAGACAAAGTGGGGCTCTACTGTAAGTATTTTGGGAATCTTTATTTGTTTCAATGGCGCAAAGCTGAATCATCTTTTGAAATTGGTTATACAAGAAATTTCTTGTGGCTTAATAAATAGATGTATTTATAAATATCCTTTTTTTATCTCTGGCAAGTATAATGACCTTCTATTGAACATTGTTCAATATGCGTTTTATCAGCTTAGGCTTTATTTTTGTAGGCATTTTGAGACAAATTGTAAGTTCGTACACATGATATGATATGGCGACACGACATAACTGAAAAAAATGGGACACGATACGGCATATGCACGTTTTTTTATATTTAATAAATTATTAATATAAATATATGTTTTTAATATTTTCTACTAAAGACATTACAAAACAACAAATTGCAATAATCAAGAAAATTTTATAATCATAAAAGTAATTTTTGACATTATCAAAATTACATTCAAAATATCAAGAAATTACCAAAACAAATACCAATGTCATCCATAATAAATTGAAGCAAAATATAACAAAATAATAAAATATAACAATATAATTATCACTGTTGGAGTAAATGCATTTAGTATTGGTGTTATCATTTGTGCTAACTCTATTGCACTCATCATTGATACCTTCACCCTCATCAACAAAAAATACTATTTCTAAGCATGACTTATCAATAGAAAGATTAGCAACTTCAAGGATTCCAATATCCTCCATTGTAGCCAAGGCATCTCCACCAACATCCCATAATTTTGTGTCCCCCCTGAGAATATTCTGAGCTCCTCCTAGATAGTAGATGGAGATTAGTATGAATAAATACCAAATCTTCACCTCGTTGTGGATTAATTTTGTTTCTCTTAAGTGAATTGATAAATACCAATATGAATAAATATCAATATGTACTTCAGTTTCTTTTACAACAAGAAGATGAACACAGTTGATTCAACAATTTGAAAGCTAAACTTTGCAGTTGTGGGGAACTTGCTCCATAAATCATCCACCATGCCTTTCCATCCATAATAGCTTTAGAAGCTATGGAGTCATGATCAGCAAAAGCACCACTGAATCCAAAGAAATTAGTAAAGTCCAAATTAACAGTAGATATTTCTTCAATGTTTGGGAAAATTTGCTTTAAGCATTTGTTTCTCTCAATTGATATCTCCATGTTCTTATGTGGAGCAACACGATTTGGAGCTTTACTTAGCCAAGTTCTTTCAATGTTTGGGAAAATCTGCTTTAAACATTTATTTCTCTCAATTGATATCTCCATGTTCTTATGTGGAGCAACACGATTTGGAGCTTTAGTTAGCCAAGTGTGACTATAATACCTAATAAAAAATGCACTTATAAGTGACAAAATTAATATAAGATAAGATTAATAAAAATAAACATAAAATTAAATAATACCTTGGATTGAGAGAGTGAGCTAAATAATGAAGATGAGTGTTGCTTTTATTTCATCTTTCAACTAAAATCTCATATACAATTTTATAAAAATTGGAGTCTTTATTATCACTCTTTCCCTCATGTCAATATATAATGTCTTTCACCTTTTCTATCATAGAATCTCACATATCGTAGATAAGATGGAGAGAAGGTTTATCTGTATCAACCAATCTCAGGATGTCGTACACAGGTTCTATAAAATCAATAACATAATTAATTTTATCTCACCATACATGATCTAAGATTTTTTTCTTTCACAAATTTTGCCATGTTTATATCATGTTCACGATATATATTCCATTTGTCACTGATCACTTTTATTTCTAGCCCTTCTTTTATTGCTTTGAATCTTCTGAGCATGATTATATTTGATGCAAAATGGTCTTTGCAATGACTCATTGAATATTGATAATTTCGTTGAATGATTCATCATAGTAAAAGTTTTTATAAAATTACCATCTCCTATAATGTTAATTATCTAGCTGCATTGCTCATAAGTTGTCTCATATCCTTATATATTTTTTGAAGCACATATATTCTTTAATGGCAACTTCATTATATGAGGCTATTGAGCTTCAATCAATACTCCTGCAGCTCTACACGTAGGTGCATTATCAATGATTTGAACCACTTGCCCGGAAGAAGGAATTAGAACCTTATTAAATACAACTTTTTTCTTTTTTTGCTTTGCTTTATCATCCTACTTGTGCATTTCTTCAATATTTGTTGAAGTCACTTTAGGATATGCTCGAATACCAACTCCAAATTATCGAAGCAAGCGTGCTCTAACCTTAGAATATGTTCCTTTGAACTTTCCTCGACAAAAATGACCCTGAAATTCTCTAATTTGGTGACACGTGCCCATAAAGGCTTTGTCTCGTCCTCAATAGGATTGTTAGAGATATTTTTAGTAGCCATTATCCTATTAATCAATTGAAGAAAGTATAAACATTTAAATTTCACACATATATATAATAATTAATAAAAAGATAATGAGACATTTACATATATAATTCAATCAGAGTTTGGATCCACAAGAAAACAAAATACCAAATTTCATGGTAATAAACAAGTTCAAACTAAATCATAAAACAAAGAGTTTGATTCATCTCAATTAATCAATTATTATAAAATTGGGAAATTTACATACATACCACCCAATTTTTATGCATTAACATCGATAACACCTAAACTTCAATTATTACATACAGACCAACTTCCTGNGATTTACATATATGATTCAATCAGAGTTTTTGATCCACAAAAAAACAAAATACCAAATTTCATAGTAATAAATGAGTTCAAACTAAATCATAAAACAAAGAGTTTGATTCATCTCAATTAATCAATTATTGTAAAATTGGGAAATTTACATACATACCACTCAATTATTATGCATTAACATCGATAACACCTAAACTTCAATTATTACATTNTTTATTTCTCTCAATTGATATCTCCATGTTCTTATGTGGAGCAACACGATTTGGAGCTTTACTTAGCCAAGTGTGACTATAATACCTAATAAAAAATGCACTCATAAGTGACAAAATTAATATAAGATAAGATTAATAAAAAATTAACATAAAATCAAATAATACCTTGGATTGAGAGAGTGGGCTAAATAATGAAGATGAGTGTTGCTTTTATTCCATCTTTCAACTAAAATCTCATATAAAATTTTATAAAAATTGGATTCTTCATTATCACTTTTTCCCTCGTGTCAATATATAATGTCTTTCACCTTTTCTATCATTGAATCTCACATATCGTAGATAAGATGGAGAGAAGTTTTATCTGTATCAGCCAATCTCAAGATGTCGTACATAGGTTCTTTAAAATCAATAACATAGTTAATTTTATCTCACCATAGTTAATTTTATCTCACCATACATTATCTAAGANCCCTCGTGTCAATATATAATGTCTTTCACCTTTTCTATCATAGAATCTCACATATCGTAGATAAGATGGAGAAGTTTTATCTGTATCAGCCAATCTCAAGATGTCGTACACAGGTTCTATAAAATCAATAACATAGTTAATTTTATCTCACCATACATCATCTAAGATTTTTTTTTTTCACAAATTTTGCCATGTTTATATCATGTTCACGATATATATTCCATTTGTCACTGATCACTTTTATTTCTAGCCCTTGTTTTATTGCTTTGAATCTTCTGAGCATAATTATATTTGATGCAAAATGGTCTTTGCAATGACTCATTGAATATTGATAATTTCATTGAATGATTCATCATAATAAAAGTTTTTATAAAATTACCATCTCGTATAATGTCAATTATCAGCTGCATTGCTCATAAGTTGTCTCATATCCTTATATAATTTTTGAAGCACATATATTCTTTAATGTTAACTTCATTATATGAGGCTGTTGAGCTTCAATCAATACTCCTGCAGCTCTACACACGGGTGCATTATTAGTGATTTGAACCACTTGCCCGGAAGAAGGAATTGCAACCTTATTAAATACAACATTTTTCTTTTTCTGCTTTGCTTTAGCATCCTACTTATGCATTTCTTGAATATGTGTTGAAGTGACTTTAGGATATGCTTGAATACCAATTCCAGATTGTCGAACCAAGCTTGCTCTAACCTTAGAATATGTTCCTTTGAGCTTTCCTTGACAAAAGTGACCCTGAAATTCTCTAATTTGGTGACACATGCCCATAAAGGCTTTGTCTCGTCCTAAATAGGATTGTTGGAGATATTTTTAGTAGCCATTATCCTATTAATCAATTGAAGAAAGTATAAACATTTAAATTTCACACATATATATATAATAATTAATAAAAAGATAATGAGACATTTACATATATGATTCAATCAGAGTTTTTGATCCACAAAAAAACAAAATACCAAATTTCATAGTAATAAACGAGTTCAAACTAAATCATAAAACAAAGAGTTTGATTCATCTCAATTAATCAATTATTATAAAATTGGGAAATTTACATACATACCACTCAATTCTTATGCATTAACATCGATAACACCTAAACTTCAATTATTATGTACAGACCACCTTCCTTTTGCATAAAAATGTGAATTGTTTAAGCGTCAAAATAGTGGCCTCTTTGATGTAAATTGAAGGAATTTGGTGTAAAAGAATTGCTGTATCAAAGATCGAATACCAAATGAATAGCCCAAATCCAAAAAAAAAAAGACGTCAAAATTGAATATCAACATCCATAACATGGCACCTTACGGGAGTCCCTTCGGAAAAAAAAAGAACTGCACCCCTTACAGGAGTCCCGTAAAAAAAACATGTATAAAAAAAACGTAAGTTACTGCACGCGTGATCGTCCGCTGGTTCCCGTCGCCTCACTTGATCGTCCCTGACTTAGCGTCGGAGCTTTGGATCGCAAGGGAGTTCTTGTGAAAGCTTTGTATCGTGCTTTGGATGATTCCCTAGCTGGATTTGAAGCTCTAGATCATGTCGAAGACTACCTTGCTTTGATCATGGCTGCTCGGCGACTCGATCAGTGACGTGAGATGCTCGACAATGATGCTATTTGCTTTGACAGGTTGATGTGAGGGCAATGGAAGCTACTGTGAGGGCAATGGAAGCTACTGCGAGGGCAATGTAAGCTATTGTGAGGCTCTGGTAAGACTGCAAACCTTCAAATGTCGCTTTATTTATTTATTTTTTAATGCTTTAGATTCTGCTTTGCTGCTCAAGTGTTGAGAGAGGTGTCGAGCGGTGTCGGGGAGGTGTCGAGCGGTGTCGGGGAGGTGTCGAGAGAGGTGTCTGAGAAGGCAGCATTGTCAACACTGTTATTAAGTGTCGGATACGGTATCAACCCGTGTCTGTGTCTGACACGTGCTGGACACGAGTATGGCTCCTATTTGGGAGTGTCCGTGCTTCATAATTCGTACAAGATGCAAGTCTGAGAAGTTTATTTCCACATGATGTGAGGTTACTATTCTCATTGGCAACATCATTCAAATGACTTGGCAAATTTACCTCTTAACAAAATTATTATTGACTGCTCTTTCTGGATATTTGGAAGAACTGAAATTTCTTCACTAAGGAAATTGGGCAAACATATATGAATGATCATTTTATGAAATTCAAGTTCATGTTAAATTTATGGGTGATGCCTAAAGTAAGTATGCTTATATATTTTATATATTTTTTCTGCATGATTTTTACAGTGTTTGGCATGATACTGCTATTCTGTTCAAAGATGTGTTAGAAGAGTTTGAGAAATGGATGTCTCATCATCAATTATGGAACAAGCAGGCTGGAGGATCACTCTATCGAGCTGCATTTGTTACATGGTTAGCAATTAAGGGCCTATTTGGAATTAATTTTATTTTTATTTTTTGCTTTTGTTTTTATAGCTATCTAATTTTTATTTTAAAAGTAATTGCTATTATTATTAGCCGCCTTCAGTCACCACTTGCCGGCTAACATTGACACCACCACTCCCGATGCCTTTTAGGCTACTGCCACTATTTTGCTGGTGACAACTGCCATCACCACATTAATCAATTTATTTAATGTTAAAAAAATAAAATGTGTTTTTAAGATATAACCATGTTTTTTTCAAAAAAAAAAAACAAGCAAATATTAAAAATAAAAATGATCTCAAATGGCCCCTACATTATTTCATTTAGGGATGAGTTTCTTTCATTTGTCTTTAAGTTGTAACAATCTCAAGCTCTTTAATCAGCATTTTTTATGGATGCAGAAGCTCTGATAATTAAACTTTCAATCTAACATCTTATTCTTCAAATTTTATTGTAGGACCCCCAAACCTTTTTCCCGCATCAACGAAACAACAACTTTTTGTGCAACAAGTATCATTGTTCTTAAGATACTATAATTATTGGTCGGAAAATATTTAATATGTTATTTTCTGTTGTTATGTACTTTGTCAGTGGGAATTGGGATTTGAAGACAAAGGTTCCTCAACAATGTAAAGTTTCAAAGATAAGAACACCGTTGTACTTCATGGAATGGATTAACCTCAAGGACATCTATCTCAACTTTTATAACCGAAGAGTAAGCATAACTACTTTTCTCATACATTCTGCAAAATTCTTATTTTTTACATATCTAACACCTAACTTTGAATTTACGATTATTCTGTTCAAATTTTTAATATCACATAAAAAATAATATTATTAAGAACTAAAGAAACTAGGGTGGAAAATCAATTGAATCAGATGATCTCTTTAATATTATTTTAAAAACTAAAAAGATACCTGAGGAGTGGAGGAAGAGTATTTTAGTCTCCATTTTTAAGAATAAAAAGGATGCACAATAGTGTACAAATTATATAGGAATTAAGTTAATGTTTCATGCTTTAAAATTTTGAGAGGGTAATTAAACATAGGTTAAGACGTGATACAAAATTTTCTAATAATCAGTTTGAATTTATGCTGGGCAAATCTACTATGAAAGCTATACATTTATTGAGAGGATTGATGGAGGAATATAGAGAGAGTAAGGAGGATCTATATATGATTTTTATTGATTTAGAAAAAGCTTAGGATAAGGTTCCTAGAGAAGTTCTTTAGAAAGCTCTAGAAAATAAAAGGTGTTGATATGGCTTAGGATCTGTTTTGGGCAGCTGCAGCTTATCCAGCTTATCTAGATAAATTTTTGATCCAGATAAGCTGCTGATCAACAGTTGATCTGGATAAGCTGTCTGACTGTTTGGTTTGTGCGTTTGAAAAACAACTGATTTGCATCTTTTTTATATAAATGACCATTCTGCCCCTGTGTAGTTATGCTGTTTGAAACAGAACTATCATGCTTATATATCTGATAGTTTATAACAAAAAAAAATACTTCATAACAGTACAAAAAGAAACATAAAATTCATAACAATACACAAAAAGCATAAAATTCATAACAATACACAAAGAGCATAAAATTCATAACAATATTAAAAAAAAAGCATAAAATAATCCAAACGTACACAAATAACCCAAAGATCAAAGAGCCATATATTTGACAAAATATGATCATAATTAAACTGAAATGCTAATGCATATTAAAAATTGAATTTGGTATTACCTTGTAGAAAAAGAAGAATTGATTTGTATGTTTCAATCTTGAATCCCCATTAAAAAGACTCACAACTACTATCCAAGATGAACTTCCAGAAGTACATAGAAATAAAAGAAAACATTTTGGGCAGTAAATGGGATAAGCTGTTGATCCAAATAAGTTGCTGATCAGCAACTGATCTGGATAAGCTGTCTGACTGTTTGGTTTGTATGTTTGGAAAACAATTGATTTGCAGCTTTTTTTATATAAATGACCATTCTGCCCCTGTGCAGTTATGCTATTTGCAACAGAACTATCATTGTTATATATCTGATAGTTTATAAAAAAAAATCACTTCATAACAGTATAAAAAAAAAACATAAAATTCATAACAGTACAAAAAAAGCATAAAATAATCCAAACGTACACTAATAACCCAAAGATCAAAGACCCATATATTTGACAAAATATGGTCATAATTAAACTGAAATGCTAATGCATATTGAAAATTGACTTTGGTATTACCTTGTAGAAAAAGAAGAATTGATTTGAATGTTTCAATATTGAATCCCCATTAAAAAGACTCACAACTACTATCCAAGATGAACTTCAAGAAGTACATAGAAATAAAAGAAAACATTTTTGGCAGTAAATGGGGTGAAGTATTTCCGAGTTGCAAGAGATACAACAGGTGTAAATAGCTCAATTCTACTTCTTATTTTTGTATCATTGAACCTGAGGTAATAAAAGCAACAAGTAAAAATTCATCGTGCCAGGAGAATTCAACTTCATCCCTAATATTTATAAAAGCAACAACTAAGAATTCATTATGCCAGGAGCATTCAAATTCATCCTTGATAAAATATAGGAGAAACAATAACACTATTTGGAAATCAGATGTATGAATCGAAAATTAATGCCTCTCAAATCTAAAATCATATGTATGAATCGAGAATTGATGCAAAAGTATTTAAAAAAAAAAAAAAAAAAACTTATCATTCAAACATCACCATGCAGAAAATAAGAGAGATAACCAGAGCAAAAGTGTTACCAGCAGAAGATGAAGTTGATTTTCCATTCTTGATCTTTTTAATGCCTTCACTCTATCAGCCCTAGCCTTCTTCAACATCAAAAGATCAGAAATCTCCCTTATGAGCTTCTGGTCAGTCAAATCCAGTGTCAGTGAGCAGGGAGGACGGGGAGGCTTAGGAGGTTTCGCACATCCCTTTTTCTTAGGCTTCTCAGCTCTGAAAACCTTTTGAACTTTGTCATACCCTACAACCCTCTTGTCCACTAACAAAGCCTCCCCATTCTCCAGCCGAAGCTTAGCACAATTATGCAACCTAGGCTCAAAGCTCACAGTTTCTTCATCTCTAATTACCCGATCACAGAGAAATAAACCGCTCCATTCCTTATAAGAAAAAGGCGAGGGAGAGGCGAGGGAGAGAGGGGAGGGATGTACTGCATCGATCGAGCTAGGGCATAAAATCGAGCGAGGGAGGAGACACAGAGCAGAAGGGTAGGAGAGGAATAATTCTTCGAACACGAATTCAAGATGCGGGCCACGGGGTTGATCCCGCAACCCCGTCTATTAAGAAATTGAAAACGCCGTTTCACGATAAGTTTCGTGAATGCTTTATTCAAACAGAACGGTGGCGTTCTCAAAACGTCACCCACATTAATAAGTTGCCCCAAACGGGTCCTTAAATTCAAGTCATTAAAGATATGTTTTCAAGAGCTGTTGCTTGTGTTTGAGCAGAATGAGGATTGACTAAGTATTTTCCTATGTTGGTTGGATTACATCAGGGATTGGCTTTAAGCACATGCCATTTTGCTTTAGTTATAGATGCTCTTACCGGAAATTTGTAGGATGATATACCTTGGTGTATGCTTTTTGCTAATGATATTCTTCTTGTGGATAAAACTCGAGAAAGAGTTTAGGAAAAACTTCAATTATGGAGGTCTACATTGGAGTCTAAAGGCATTCGTTTGAGTAGATTTAAAATTGAATAGATGAAATGTTATTTTATTAGTAGTAGCTCTGGTGACAAAGTTGTAACTATGAGTGTCATTTAAAGGTGTGAACATTTTACATATCTCAGTTTTATTGTTCAAAGTGATGGTGATTTAGATGGGAATGTTATTAGTAGAATTCAGGTTGGTTGGTTGAAGTGGAGGAATGCATTAGGCCTATTGTGTGATAGAAAAATATCGCTTAGATTTAGAGGAAAATTTTACAAGATGGTGGTGGGACCTACAATGCTTTATGGCGGAGAAGGTTGGCCTTTAAAAGAGAAGCATAAAACAAAGTTAAGTGTTGCTGAGATGAGAATGTTTATGTGGATGAGCGGCTTGACACTTGAATACAAAATGTGAAACGAATCTATTCGTGAAAGGGTTGGTGTAGCTCTAGTGGCAGACAGGGCTAGAGATAGTCGTCTTAGATGATTTGGTCACATTAAACGTCAACCATCCGATGATCCGGTTAAGAGAGTATATGTTTAAGATTTGACTTATGTTAAGAAAGAAGGATAGACCTAAAAAGATTTGGGCATATTGTATAAAAAAATGATTTTAATCTGTTGTAATTTAATGAAAATATGACACTCAATAGGACACAATGGAGAAAAATGATTCTTGTAGCTGTCTCCACTTAGTGGGAGAAAGGCTTGTTGTTGTTGATAAAAAATACCTTTATTATTAACTTTTTACAAGTGAAATACACATTTTCATGGATAAGTTTATAAAACCAAGGTATTATAAATGTAAATATCAAACCTTGGGTGTTAGATTATCTAAGTAATGAGCGATTTAAAGGAATGTTTGAAGAAAAATTAAGGCAAGAAGAATATTTTGAGAATGAGAATGAAATAGAAGAAGAGAATTTAGATTATGTTCATGACAAATATGAAACTTTAGACCTTTTGGAAAATGATAATAAAAATTTTATTCCTTCAAGTATTAAACCACTTGAACTTGAACTAAAAGTATTACCTGCCAATTTAAAATATGTTTTTTAGGAGATTAATCCAAAAGTGTTTTTATATCTTTTCAATATTTCTACTAATTTTTGTTCTTGAATTTCAGTTAAATCAGAAGATATAATAAAAGACAATGTAGATGAATCTACTAAAAACACATATTTTAAATGGGCAGGTAATACTTTTAGTTCAAGTTCAGGTAGTTTAATACTTGAAGGAATAAAATTTTTATTATCATTTTCCAAAAGGTTTAAAGTTTCAAATTTATCATGAACATAATCTAAATTCTCTTCTTTTATTTTCATTCTCATTCTCAAAATACTCTTCTTGCCTTAATTTTTCTTCAAACATGCCTTTAAATCGCTCATTACTTAGATAATTTGTAACTTTTCATTCTTCCGTTGAAATATTTAGATGTATGTAAATTTCCATAAAATAAATATTTAGATGTCAATCAAGGAAAATTGGTGGGTTCGGAGACCACTTTTCATTCTTCCGTTGAGGAAATTTTCTAAGATCTACAAAAATTTGCTTCAAAACATCTTGGTATGTTACTATTTCACCCATATATTATTTATTAGGATAGTCTAATAATTCCCTTTTTATCCAGATCATTTCGAGATCATCTAAGAGACCTCTTAGTTGAAAATGTACGGAGAAAGCATTTTCTTTGTGAAAATAATGTAGTGATTGAAGAAAGATTATTTGTCTAAGATCACTAATTTGAATGATATATTTTACATTTAAACATTGTGATTTACTTGTGTAACATTTTAGCATAAGTTTATTTTTGATATTATGTTAACGATTTTAGTGTTGTCTGAGTAATTATGAAAAAAATTAATTATTAGACACATAAATGCATGAAAATTGTGTAATATGTGGAAAAAAAACCGGCATCTACATACTTACCACCTAGTTCCCATGTCTTTACATATTCAACACCTAAACTATATTTTTTGACCTTTATACCTCAAATTTTTCATACCCCATAAAAAATACTACAATTTTGAATTAAAAAAAAGTAAAATACACCTTTTCGGGCATGTGTAAGGTGGAATGCATGTAAAAATTGAAGTTTTAGGTATTAGNAAATGAGAAATGATTATTTTCCTAAAAAGAGATGTACTGCTAATTCTAGTAGTTTCTGGATGTCTGGTTCAGGATGTGGTGCTACAGATCCACCAAAAAACTCAAGTTTTTTCTACAGATTCCATGAGGTTTTGCAAGGCCAAGAAATGGTTCGAGTATTGCCATCCTTCCCTGGATTGGCTGCCGAAAGCCAAATTAGAAGTGGTGGTTTAAAAATTTTGAAATCATCCATTTCTGGAAGTAGTTCTGATGACCGTTTTGAAAGCTTCAGTACCCTCATGCAGCCATGCTCTTCATCAGCCCAAACTTCTTCTCCGTCTTCAGTTCTGTTGTTTCAACAGCCCACCTCTCATCTTCCCAGTTCCCACTCATTTGATGACAGTAATGATAGGGAGAAAACAGAGGACATGAACTTAGGATTTGGTTTCACCAAGGAGCGTAGCAGCTGCAGGCTTTTTGGAGTTTCCCTCACTGAAAAGTTTTCAGATGAAAATGTGGTAGCTGGAGGTGGTAACAAAGATCCACCAGAACAGTCTGATTTTTTCTGCAGTGGTGGAGACTTTGGGGAATCTGTTCGATCCCATGAGGTNGGTAGAATCTGCCTCCACATCAGAGTCCGAGTAGGTTTGTAGTTGATAACAAAAACAAAACTACCAGACAAAGAAATTCGGTTAGGTACACTCCCCAAATCTCAAAATGTAAAGATAAGTCCATTCCCCTTTATGNTCCACTCACAAGTAACCCAATGACTAACCAAATTCCTCTATTATACCCGCTCCGAGTTTTCTGCAAACTCATCAGACTTCATGCCATTTTGCAGGAGAAAATGGTTATCAGAACTTGGGGAAATCTGTAAGTTTACGCAAGGTCTTTCAAGGTCAAGAAATTTTGAGTTTCAACGCCCCTTATTTTAATAGGGGCGATGCTGCTCTAACTCCTCGGGTTTCTGAAATGAGAAATGATTATTTTCCTAAAAAGAGATGTACTGCTAATTCTAGTAGTTTCTGGATGTCTGGTTCAGGATGTGGTGCTACAGATCCACCAAAAAACTCAAGTTTTTTCTACAGATTCCATGAGGTTTTGCAAGGCCAAGAAATGGTTCGAGTATTGCCATCCTTCCCTGGATTGGCTGCCGAAAGCCAAATTAGAAGTGGTGGTTTAAAAATTTTGAAATCATCCATTTCTGGAAGTAGTTCTGATGACCGTTTTGAAAGCTTCAGTACCCTCATGCAGCCATGCTCTTCATCAGCCCAAACTTCTTCTCCGTCTTCAGTTCTGTTGTTTCAACAGCCCACCTCTCATCTTCCCAGTTCCCACTCATTTGATGACAGTAATGATAGGGAGAAAACAGAGGACATGAACTTAGGATTTGGTTTCACCAAGGAGCGTAGCAGCTGCAGGCTTTTTGGAGTCTCCCTCACTGAAAAGTTTTCAGATGAAAATGTGGTTGCTGGAGGTGGTAACAAAGATCCACCAGAACAGTCTGATTTTTTCTGCAGTGGTGGAGACTTTGGGGAATCTGTTCGATCCCATGAGGTTTTGCAAGGTCAAGAAATAGTCAAACTATTTGATTCGTTTGGTTCATTCGTGGAATCCCGTCGAAAGCAGACATCTCGCCGACCGATTGAGAAGGACAATCGGAGTATCCTTCATTGTAATGATAGCAGCTGCATGCTTTTTGGATTCCCACTAACTGAAAATATTCCAGCTGCAGGCACTTTAACAAGCACTAGTATTGAATCATCTTTCTCAAGGCATTTGCCTCGAACCATGGTTGCCCAAGAGTAGGAGTTTCTATTGGTCACTTTTTTTCCGAAACTTTATACTTTGTTGTGCATGCATATCACTGAATTTGTGTATATTTACATCTCTTACACCTAAACATCAATTTTTACTTAACATAAAAAAAGGTGTATTTCATTTTTTTTTAAAAAAAGTTAAAAGTAACGGTATTATTGATGTGATGTGAATGATTTTGGTGGTATTAATATGTAAAAAGTTTAGGTGTTACATATATAAATACATAGGACTTGGGTGGTATGAACTTAACTGCTCCTTTTTTTAATCTATTTACATATGCCATATTTTTGGGCTTGCTTGTAAGAGAAAGAGTTCTAATTTGTTTTACTTTGTCCATCCTGCAGGCTGCATTTGTAAAACGCTTGAAATATAGTTCAGCATCCATTTGATGTATGGTGCAACATAACACACCATAGACTACTGAAGGTTGCTTCTGATATTTCATTTGACGAAGCGTATTTGTAGATTTAAACTATTGCGGTATATCACTTCTTGAATTGATCTGCACATAAAAAATCTATTGTTCTGTTGTTTTTCTAAAGACCGGTTGAAATTGGCTTCATCTTGCTTTTGTTTACTTATTTAATGTTTGTAATGAGCTTAATTTTGTGGGGAGATGGCAAGTGCAGCTGACTCAAGTTTGTTAGATTTAAAGGAAAAATTTTTACGTCGACATAGCTCTACATGTGGACTCCAATAATATGTGTTACATGTGTTATATCGCGGAGGTTATTTCGAGTTATTAAAGTGAAACTGCCGAGGTTATTTTGGGTTATTGCGGAGTCAATGAATCTACTTTAATATTGTTTAGATGGGTCTGATATAGCATACATGACGATATATTACTGAAAGTAGAGCTACGTCATGAGTTTGGACAATAAATTTTAGGAGATTTAAAGGGAAAGGTGCCCACCTTTGAGCACGCAAATGCTTGGCTTGTTGTAATTGTGTTATATGATGGTAGAATTGCATTAATAACTGTTAAAGAGTTTGTGACACATTGAAAATCTCCCGTTGGGAGATGTGCAATTTAAGTGCTTTAGAGATATGAACATCATCAAGCATAGCATCATAAGCTTCAGCCNTTTCTTTTTGTTTTATCGAAGTTTTGGTGGACGAGATATTCGTTTTACTTCTCTTTTCTTTCGGGATTTCCCAGAGTTTTTGGAGGATTTTCTTTTACTTGAGTCTTTTCGTTGATCTTCTCGAGTTTCTCTACATTTTCTTCGGGTGAATGTTTCTTTCTTGATTTTCTCGAGTTTCTCCACTTTTCTTCGGATTTCCTGGACGACGTTTCTTTCGGGATTACTTTTTGAGATGCATTTAAGTTTGCTATGCTTAAAGGACAGCGGATCTCACAGGCGTACAGGTTTGCTTTACAATTTACAGCATTTAATTTTCCTGT
>JXCR01145239.1:5890-16826 GCA_002079205.1 Phalaenopsis hybrid cultivar | reverse complement strand
TATATATATATATATATATGTATGTATGTATGTATGTATAAGAGTATATATATTTGTGCCAAATAAGAGCAATCCTATTATTTTCCCTTTTTTGAGCGCATAAAGAATATTGACTAAACTAGAGTTTGGTCCATAATTTTGTGGTTAGGCTGGGAGGATATCGACTGCCACTCTAGAGCTCCCACTACCCCCTCACGTGAGAGATAACAATCTCGCATTAATTTTCAACCAACTAGACCAAATTGGGGATTTTAACATGTGACCATAAAATCTCCAATTCTGCATCGAACAAAGTATATTTCTCTATTTGTTTGCACTCAACTCCATGGATGAAAATCTCTCCCTTGAAATGAAATTTAATTCTCATGATGTTGTAGAAATCATAACCCTTTGAGAAATTATTTTTATTAACAAATTTTAACAATTCAATTGGACAGATCAAAAAATAAATGAAGATCGGAGTTCAAATCATAAAAAATTATTGACATTTAAAACCATATAAAGCAAAATCAATTCTTCACAAAATCATATCTCAAAGTAGGGAGAAGGATAAAAAAGACTATTTAGAATTCATGAGAATGATATGACAAAACTCGAATTTCGTATACAAAAACAAGTTTACAACATAAAAGAAATAAAAGACACAACTTACCTCACAATCATTCCTAAGCAAATCCATATATGTTCTCCTCAAGCATTTCTCTCCTTACAAGCACTATCAATTCTCTCTTAGAAGTGTAATGAAGAAGAAATCTCTCACCTTCCCTCTCCTCTTAGAATCCTTCAAGAAAATCTCCAAGCCCTTGACTTTCTCTCTCTCTCTCTCTCTTTCTCTCTCTCTCTCTCTTTTTTGCCCCTTACATGCAACCATCACACACTCTCCAAAACCTCTATTTTATTAAAGGATACCTCCCTCCAAAAAGAATTCAAAATTTCCTCCAAAATTCTATCGAAAATTCAACCCTTTTGAATTTAAAAGACATGTCTGTTGATCCAAGAGATATATCTCTTTATAAAAGAACCTTCTAAAGTGTTTAGATTCATTGAATCACTTCAAGTGGAGTTTAGAACAAGTGCCTCATTGAAAAATCACACAAAATTTTTCCATAATTGCCTTAATCTGTAAAAAGTTGTCTTTGGTGCATATGGCGCTAGTTCTGGCGCATCAAGCGCTAACTTGCTTAAGACCGCATTATTCTGGGTTTTGGCGCTTTAGGCAGCAAGTTTGGTGCTTCTGGCATAGCTCTCTATCAAATAACACTTCTGGTGTCTATCTGGCACATCAGGCGCCAGCTCTCTATTAAATGGCACTTATGGAGCCAATCTGGTATTAGGCGCCAGAATTCCCAAAAATTGATCTTTTGGCTCCAAATTTCATTATTTTTCAAATCTTGCTCCAAATTCCTAAAACTGATATATTTGCAATAAAAACATGAAAATACCCTTCTTTAAAGTGCAATATCACCAAAAATAAGCATAAAATGTATACTTAAAACAACATACTATTTTTGTGTATCAAAATCTTCCAAACTTAAATGTTACTTGTCCTCAAGTGACACTTTTGCTACAGAAAAACATATGGCTTAGGATAGAGAGAAACTTATAACTTCTATACTTTAGTTTAATAAATAAAATAGTAATTTTTAAGAAAAATCTTTAATAACTTATATTCAAACTCTAAGTCTAAGAGTACTTAGTGATCAAATTGAAGATTTCTAAATCCTTACTCATTTTAAGAAAAATTACAATTTGTCATATTAAGGATACTTAGAACATTCATATGAAAAAGAGCTTCATGAAAACTTTAATAGTAATGCTACTAATACTTCAATACAAGTTTAGAAAATGTAATAAATCTATTTCTTTAAGTTGATTCAAGTCAAGCCAATTTTTTATTTGATATCTCCTTAAGCTTCTCTTAACTCATTTTTATTTTTTTTTTCTTTTTCTTTTCCCCTTTTTTTTCTTTAAGTAACTTTTCAATATTTACTTTTTTTTTCTTTTTTAAATAAGGATTACTTTATCTGAACAGCTTTTAATAATTTTGAACTTCATTATCTTCTTCTTAAAGTCAAAACTCTTCACTTTTCTTTACTTTATAAATTCACATTAGTTTATGATTTTTCATAAAGTTAAATTCTTTTGTTCTTACATGAAACTTGGAAATTATTAATACTTCAAAAATAAAATTTCCTTTACTTTAAATAGAAAACATTGTCTTATCTTTTCATACCAAATATTTTTAACTTAAAAATTGACCTTCATTATTAAAAAGTTTTACCTGAATTTACCATAATATTCATAAACATAAGCATAGTCATTTAAAGTTAAATCTTAATATTCCAAGTCATGTTAAATAATTTTAAAACTATAGTTAATTGAGGACCAATAAAATTAGTTCACTTCTTTTTAAAAGAAATTTTTTTCCCCCAAATTTAAGGTTTTCAATGATTTACTATAAGATTATTGAGTATGAAACTGAGCTCCGTTGTACTACAGGTATTAATTTTAAAAATACATACAAGCTTTAAAGCATTAAATGAAAAATAATATATTGTAAAGAATTTGCTGAGAATTAAAAACATAAAAGAAAATTAAAAATAATACAAATGCAGAAAAAGTAAAAATCTACTGTTACTATTACAATTTAGGTCCACAGCACAAAATGAAAGTTTTACCATAACCGTTTCAAATGACATCAAATAACCACATGATAGAAATTAACAAACCAACAAATAAAATAAACTAAACTCCAATGAACATCAATCCTCATCGCCTTCCTCCTCCTCATCATCATCATCTTCTTCTCTTCTTCATCACTAACAGAAGCATAAGAAGTGAAGCTAGGGCAAGTTGGAAATTCCACATTGTATTCACTCTTAAGATATCTAACCACAACTTTCTCTAAATCTATATCATGATGAGCTCTCCTCTGCTTATACTCATCATTATAAGCATTTCTTACTTCAATTTATCCAATCTAATTTTGAATATTAACTATATCCCTTTGCTGAATCATAAGCTTCTCCATAATATTCTCAAGTGAAGCAGAGCAAGATGTAGATGCCCCTGTAGCTGATGTAGAGGGTCTATTAATAACTTCACTCCTAGACTCAATAAATGATTCAACTCTTTGAATAGTATGCTTCTTATTAGAATTTTGTGGTTGCAACCTTTCCTCATTTCTATGGGACTCTACTCCTGATTGCTCACATAAAGTGAAATTAGGCCAGTGTAACCCTAACCACTAACTATAGCAATACTAGCTATAATTCGAGCATGATGAATTATGCAAGCACCAACTTCTACTGCCTTCATTTTCTGAATGCAGAAGTTTAGCACAACTCTATCCATTGTTACTTCTCTTAGATGATTTGTTGGCAGTAATTTATCAGAGATGAAGTAGTGTCATACCTTTGACTGAATAGTCATCATGAAATAGGAGAAGTTAACTTTCTTATCATTTTTAATCTTCCATTCTCCTCTTGCATCAGTCAGAAAAGCAATCACTTCTTCTAATGATGAATCAATCATCTCGAATGTAGCGTATTCACAATGGAATATATTTCTCAACCCATAAAAGCATTGATCCTTTATCTTGAAAATTCAACTTTCTTACCTCTCACAAGGATTTGATCGTCAGTGGAAAACTCAAGTTGGCATAAAACTCCCAAATCATAGGTACAATCGATACTGTAGTGAAGTAGCAAAACCTCTCCCAATTTCTGGCGTTGATTAATCTCTCAATCTCGCCACCTGGTTTAGCAAACGCCAGTTCCTGGATCAACTTTCTTGTTTCCATTTGAGTGTTATAACTAAGTTGGGCTTTAAAATTGATAAATCCCTTTTCTTCAAAATCATCTGTCAGCTTTCCTCTCTTTACTCATGGAGCCATTGGAATTTCTATGAAAATATAACTAAAATCCAAATAAATTACAAAATAAAAAATCTAACTCCCCAAGTAAGATTATTTGGTAAGGAACTTTTCACCATGAGTTTTTTTCAAGCTATTCTATCAAAAATCTCAAATTTTAGATTTTCCATATTGCAGAAAAAATTTGTGGTGAAAATTAAAAATTTCTAGGATAAAGTGAAGGTCGTTCCAAGAGAAGATGAAATCTAAGATCTATGGCCTCCAAAATCTTCTCTAGCACGCACCCTAGGTCGTCGTTTAGAGGTAGGAGACGACCCAAGCAGTAAAAATGGAGCTTTACTGTGAAATTTTGTGATTTTTCAGGCAATTTGGCATTTTTTAGAATTTGGCGCTTCTAGTGTCAAATCTGGTGCATCATGTGCTAACTCTCTGTAAACTGGCGCTTTAGGCACCAATTTGGCGCATCAGGATCCAATGCCTTAATTTTCCCATATTTCATTTTATGTGAAAATTTGTTGTGTACCGCTATGTGTCCTTCTTTAATTAACTCAAATGAACAATTATAATCATAATTTAAACATTGCTCTAACACCAAACTTTTACAAACAACATAAAACTCCCTTTTATATATAAAATCCACACTATTACAAACTAACATTTTTTTTTCAATCCAACAAACATCTACTTCTGTGTCCAAAGCAAACCAAAACATCCTAACGCTGAAATCTAAACATAAAAATACTAAACACAAACATAAATAAAGTTTAAAAATAAAACTAAATGCAATCCAACATAACACTTTAACACAAACAAGCAGTACTAAATAAAATATTTCATGCATATATTAAGTTCAAACATATTCTTCGCTCTCATCTTTCTAGATATCTCCCATAGATTGGTAGTGTACGTACAAGTTATAGAAAGTTTGATAAGGAAATTCATTAGTTGAATCTTCCCCAATCTAAGCATGTTTCTTGAACATACGTACCAAACCATCTTCAATATGACCAGTATGTTCAAAATGTTCCTTCAATCTCCAATCCTGATGTTCCAACATTTCAAAAACATTACCAATTGCATGCATAAGGTTCTATACCCCTTTTTCTATCTTCCTAATCCTTTTCAAAAGTAAGTTCAAACTGAAGTAAGGCTAAATAAGCGATGAATTCTGGGATGCTTAATTCATCAGTTCATTTGTATCATTCTCATCTCCCATTCCAATACAGTTACAATAGACTTCTGGATCCATCGACTTCGAAAGAAGAAACACTTTCTCCCAACTCTCATAAGGCACATGTGATTGACTGCATAGTAGGAAAATAGTGGACGGATGTCCCAGTTCAATTGCAGATCCATTGAAATCAAACCCAAAACTGATTTCACAATTATTGCTCCAATATCAACAAGTTTTCTAGTTTAAATACTATAGTTCAGAATAACACTCTCCTTAGTTACCTTACTGATTTTCATAGTGAGAAGTAATTTTGATGCAATAAAGAAATTCCATGTCTTAGAAGCAGGTTTAACAATGATGAAGAAAAACTTACATTTCCGTCATCTTTGGCTTCCTAATTTGCATCTTCATCGGTAAGGAATCAATAGAGCTCATTCGTACTATCTCTTATAGGAGTAAAATTTTTGGAATGGAAAATAGACAAACTTTCAATCATAAACAACTATGGTGGCAGTAGTGTAGCAAAGAACTTCCCAGTGTCTCTGCGTAATAATCTTTTCTACTCAAGTATTCAGTGCGTTGAATCCTCGATTCACAAACACAATTTAATTTATTTGCCTCTTCTTCACAAGAAATCAAACATGTAACTTTTGTGCATCAAAAATAAAGAATTTTCTGCGGTTCAAAGTTCTAAATCTAGCAAATTTTTTAGAGTGGGACGCCATAAGAATTGAAAACTAGTGACTCTTCCCTCATTTTCCCCTAAAAGAAACATTGGAATCAATTTTTGAGAGTTATAAGGAGAAGAACCTGCCAAAAACCGCCTTTTAAAATGTTTTAAATCATTTCAATCGTAGCACTTTATATGCTAGCTTTATGGAATTTGGCACTCAGGTTCCAATCTGGTGCATCATGCGCCAGTTCCAAAAAATTTTTGCCATTTCAATTTTGTTCCAATAAATTCTCAATTTTCCATAAAATTAGGTAAAAAAAGATATTTTTAAATTTTTTCTCAAAGTCAAATTTCTCAAATACACGGAATCTATAGAAGCACAAATATATTAATATACATAAAATATTCTGAACAAGAACATATAAATAAAATAAACAATGATAAATATGGGTTGCCTTTCACAAAGTGTTTGGTTTAATGTCACCGGACCGACATTCTCAGTCTTTATGTTGGGTGACCCAACATTACAGTCTCTTTAAAATCTGGTCTTTGACTATCAAAATATGGTTTCAATCTGCGCCTATTAACTTTAAATATCATTCCAGTCATGGGATATTCAATATTAACAGTACCATAGGGATAAGCTTTTACAATTTTGAATTGCCCTTTCCACTTAAATTTCAGTTTTCCATGAAATAATTTCAATCTTGTATTGTATAAAAAAACTTCATATCTAGGTTTAAATGCCTTTTTTATTATCTTCCGATCATGCCATTCTTTCATTCTTTCCTTATAAATCTGAGCAATATCGTTAGATTCATTCCTAATTTCTTCAAGCTCATTCAACTGTAATAATCTTTTCTCACCAGCATCTTTCAAATTGAAATTGAATTTCTTAATAGCTCAAAAATCTTTATGCTCCAACTCTACGGGTAAGTGTCAAATCTTACGAAAAATTAATCTACATGGGGACATTCCTATAGGTGTCTTATAAGTTGTCATGTGTGGCCATAATGCATTATCTAATCTAGTAGAGTGACCCTGATATTTTGTATATGTAAGGATTTATGAAGTTGACACCACTACTTGAAGATCTTAATCCCCGGTAATGACACCAAAAACTTGATTCCAAGTAAAGTAAGATTTCAATTTTATTTGTAGAGATTCTACGCAAGTATATGTATCGTTATCAAGTAATATAAGACTTTCTAATTGAGCCCCGAATATCGATCCCATGGAGATTGAGGTTAATCACGGTGAATTTCAAAAGAAATTCTAGTTTAGAATAACATGCCCTAGCTTGGAAAGTCGATAAAAGTTTGGTTTTGATTTTATCCTAGAATTAATACTACAATAATACTTCTACTTCTAAATTAAATTACTTAGTGAAAATCAGAAAGTGGGGTTTTTAATATATTAAAAGTACTCTTCCTTAGGTAATGAAATCAGAGACATGCGTAAAAGCAAAACAAGTAGCGAGAGAGATTGTGACAAATATGAGCAATTATATTCTTTACCCTTACTAGAGATGCTATAAGGAACATTAGTTAATCAAAAATTTGAATAGTTCTGAAGACGGGCTAAGCAGGGAAGATACTAGCTCTCACTTTATAGTTCCCTCTTATCCCTCCACCTGAAGGCTAACATATCACATCAAAACCTAAAACAATAGACCAAATTAGGGGGCTTTAGCCTGTAACTCTAAAGTCCTTTAATTCTACACCCATTAAATATTATTTCCTTATTTATTTGCACTCAACCATATGTACTACATTCTCATTCATACAATCTCATGTGATTCTACCACAATTGATTGAGACAATATCATCCCGGATCTTACATGTTCTCACAACAGATTTTAACATGCCAGTTGATCAAGTTTACATGTAAATGAAGAAAAAAGTAAAATCATCACAATATATTCTCACTTTACTCAATTATATATACTACACATGCATACTAATTCATTACAAGAAGAAATAGTAAAGAAAACGGCTCACTACACATGAAGAAACAACAAAAAATTTTTATTGCACAAGTCTTTGAAACCATACAAACGAAGTACTAAATTAAAATCAAAATACAATGAATTTACTTATCTATGATGGGAATCAAACTCTTCTTGTATAGCAAAATGCAATCTCCTACAATTCCTCCCAAGAAACAAATGAAAAGAAAAGAAGAAATCTCTCACTCTCTCTCTTTCTCTCTCACCTTGTCGCCCCACTTGAGGCTCACGCCCAAGCTTTCTTCTTCTTACCTAAGTCTTTCTATACTCTTATAATTAATTCCAAAGTCCAAGAGATATTCAAGAGAGTTCTTAAAAACATTTCCAAGCCCTATTTATAGTTTCCCAAGAGTTTCTTAAGTGTCTCTTCAAATTTGTCCACATTCAATGAATCTTCCAAATAGTGCTTGAAGTGCCTCTTTAAAACTCCTTCTAACTGCTCCAAATCCTTCTATAAAATCCATTTTATCAATTCCAATGAATTCCCCAAGAGATGCACGAAACACTACTTCAAAAATTATCCAAATCTGAAGTATATTGAAGAAGTTATGCTAAAAACTGTCACTGGCGCCTAAGCTTCTATTCTAGGGCGCTAGTGCCCCCCTCTCTATCTGGTGGAACCTAAGCACCATATTTAGCAAATAAGTGCTAGGAACTGGTACTTAAGTGTCTGGTTTCAGTCCCCATAGCTTCGGTGTTCCCCGATTCAATTTGCTCCGGTTTGCTCCGTTTTGGTCCACTTAAGTTCTTTTGCTCCAATCACTCCAAATTCTTCAATTCAATATATCTACAACTAAAAACACAACAAAAAATACCTTTAAAGTGCAATATAATCATAAAATATAGCATGAAAAATAATACATTTTTAGGCGTATCAAAATTCCCAAAACTTAAACCTTACTTGTCCTCAAGTAATATTACATTTTTAAAATAATTTATGTAGATTGGAGTTAATGGGTCATCCTTTAGAATTTCTACTTTTTTTTTAAAATGTGATAGTTCAAATTAGAAGAACTTCTAGTGAATCAGACTAGCCCAGGGTCTAAAATATTTATCATCAAACTTGGGAATTTGTCTTCCCATCTAATTCAGAAATATATGTAGATTTTTCAAACTTTGGATTCTATGAACTTTACTTTCTAGACTTAAGAACTCTCTCAAAAATATTTTTTACTAATATAAGTATAAAAAGAAAGCTTAGGATTGTTCTAAGTTCTTTTACTCTAGAGGACACGAGTGAAACCAATTTTTGATTAGGGCATCTCCCCAAGCTTCTCCTCACTTTTATTTTTTGGCATTTTGTTTTTCATTTTCAGGATCTTTTGATCCATTTATTAATTTTTTCTCTTTTTTTTATATGAGAGAATTACTATATCTAGAGAAGTCCTTAAATGATTTTGAATTCCACTATCCTTCTCTAAAGTTAAAACTTATTACTTTCCTTCACTTGAAAAGATGTATATATATTTTTTAAAATACTTTCTAAGAGCCTTAAATGTTTGAAAATAAAAATTCTAAAAATCCTTAGTTTCTAAAAAAATACAATTTTCTCTACTAAAGATAGTTATTCATTTTACCAAGCTCTCCAATAAATATCCTTATCTCTAGGTTCACCCTTTTCACAAAAAATATCAACTAAATTTTCCAACTACATTTTTATACTTAAAATTCTAACATCCTTAAGGTAACTCCACATAACAGTAATCATTAGAAATAAAATACAAATTTATTTGTAGTACTTTTGAAAACAAGTGAGTTTAAATTTGAAACATTTTTCTTTTCCCTCCAAACTTAAGCTCAAACTTGTGTAACAATGAAGTACAAAAATATGCGGCATGGAAAGATCACTTTTAAAATTTCCTACACATCCTACAAAAATATAAAAAATGTAACACATGGTAGAATATTTAGGGATCAATATATTCTCACTCAACTCAATTATATGTACTACACATGCATACTAATTCATTACAAGAAGAAAGAGTAAAGAAAACTACTCACTACACATGGACAAACAATTAGAACTTTTAATTGCACAAGCTTTGAAACCATACAAAAAAAGTGCTAAATTCAAATCAAAATGCAATGAAAATACATATCTATGATGAAAATCAAACTCTCCTTGTATAGCAAAAGCAATCTCCTTACAATACTCTCTAAGAACAAAGTGAAAAGAAAAGAAGAAATCTCTCACTCTATTTCTTTCTCTATCACCTTCCCGCCCCACTTGGGGCTCATGCCCAAGCCTTCTTCTTCTTCTTCTATAAGTTGTCTTCTCCTCTTATAATTTATTCCAAAGTCCAAGAAATATTCAAGAGAGTTTTTAAAAATATTTCCAAGCCTTATTTATAGTTTCCCAAGAGTTTCTTAAGTGTCTCTTCAAAACTGTCCAGATTCAATGAATCTTCCAAATAGTTCTTGAAGTGCCTCTTCAAAACTCCTTCTAACCACCCAAATCCTTATAAAAACTCTATTTTATCAATTCCAATGAATTTCCCAAGAGATGCATCAAGTAAAAAATCGTCCAAATCCGACGTATATTGAAGAAGTTATGCTAAAAACCGTCACTATTGCCTAAGCGCCGATTCTGGGGTGCTTAAGCGTCCCCCTCTCTGTCTGGAAGCACCTAAGCGCCATTTTGGGTGCTTAAGCACTGGTTATAGGTTCTTAAGTGTCTTGTTTCAGTCCCCATAGCTCTGGTGTTCCCCAATTTGACCTGATTTGCTCCGGTTTGCTCCGTGTTGGTCCATTTATGTTCCTTTTGCTCCAATCACTCCAAATTCTTCAATTTTATGTATATAAAACCAAAAAGACAAGAAAAAATACCTTTAATGTGTAATATCATCATAAAATATATCATGAAAAATAGTACATTTTTAGGCGTTTCACAGACCAATCCATTTTTTTAGGATTCACACTTTTTCCTAAAATTCTTTTAATTTCATGATTAGATACTTCTGCTAAACCACTAGTTAGATGATGATAAGCAGTTGCAATTTTATGCATCATATTATATTTTTCCATTAATCTTGCTATTGTTGCATTTCTAAAATGAGATCCTCCATCTGTAATGATTACTCTAAACATTTTATATCTTGTAAAAATATTTTTAATTAAAAATTTTGTAACATTTCGAGCATCGCGTCGAGAAAAAGCGATTGCTTCTATCTATTTTGAAACATAATCCACTGTAATCAATATATATAT
>JXCR01145238.1:81724-109826 GCA_002079205.1 Phalaenopsis hybrid cultivar | reverse complement strand
GCCCAAGGTCGGTTCTCCAAGAGGTGGCTCCAAAAACTCTTCAAAAAATCATCCAAATACATCGAACCTTCTAGAAACGGAGTCTGCACTGCCTTTGGCGCCATCAGCGGTGGTCTGACGCTGTCGACGATGAGTAAAAATCTCCATGCTTAATTTGTTATGTGCTGTCGGCGCTGAGCATTTCTTCAAAAACGTAATTTTGACTCCAAATTTCATACTTTTTGCTTTCTTTTTTATTTAAGCCATACAAATTAATNAATAGAGCCCAAGGTCGGTTCTCCAAGAGGTGGCTCCAAAAACTCTTCAAAAAATCATCCAAATACATCGAACCTTCTAGAAACGGAGTCTGCACTGCCTTTGGCGCCATCAGCGGTGGTCTGACGCTGTCGACGATGAGTAAAAATCTCCATGCTTAATTTGTTATGTGCTGTCGGCGCTGAGCATTTCTTCAAAAACGTAATTTTGACTCCAAATTTCATACTTTTTGCTTTCTTTTTTATTTAAGCCATACAAATTAATAACCTGCAAGAAAACATCAAAATACCTTCCATTAAAGTGCAATATCACAAAAAATGAGTATAAAATATGGGTCTAAAAATGCTTATATTTTCGGTGTATCAAAATCCCCCAAACTTACATGTTACTTGTCCTCAAGTAACTTCTCTACTACATAAAAAATATGACTTATGGTAAAGAATTTAACTTTTAGATTTCCATATTTTTGTTCTCCAAATATAATAGTTTAACTTAAGAAAAATTCAATATAATTCCAGTTAATACTAAAGGTGTAAGGATATTCAGTAATTAAGTATAAGGTTTCTGATCCTCTATTTCTTTCAAAAAAAATTGCAATTTGTCATATTAAAGTCACTTAAAAAATTCATATGAAAAAGAACTTTATAAAACTTTATTAATAATTAAGCTAACATTTGAATAAAAAGTTTAGAAAATGTGTCCAAGTCTTTTTCCTTGAGTTGATTCAAGTAAAGCCAATTTTTAATTAAACATCTCCTCAAGCTTCTTCCCATATCTTTTTTTTACTTTTCTTTTCTTTTTCTTTTTCTTTTCTTTTTCTTTTCTTTTTCTTTTTTTTATGAGGATTACTATATTTAGATAGCCTTTAATGATTTTGAGNTATTAATAATTAAGCTAACATTTGAATAAAAAGTTTAGAAAATGTGTCCAAGTCTTTTTCCTTGAGTTGATTTAAGTAAAGCCAATTTTTAATTAAACATCTCCTCAAGCTTCTTCCCATATCTTTTTTTTTTTACTTTTCTTTTCTTTTTCTTTTTCTTTTCTTTTCTTTTTCTTTTCTTTTTCTTTTTTTTATGAGGATTACTATATTTGGATAGCCTTTAATGATTTTGAACTTCACTATCTTCTTTTTAAAGTGAAAAACTTTTTACATTTTTTTCACTTAACAAATTTATATTAACTTAAAGATTTCATAAAGTTTAATTCTTTTCTTTTTACATGAATTTCTTTAAGATTTTTAATACTTCAAAAATACAAATTTCCTTTACTAAAAATAGAAAAACAAAGTCTTATTCTCTTTTACCAAATGTCTTAGCCCCTAAAATTAACCTTTATTATTGAAAATTTTTACTTAAATTTACTATATATTTAGAAACATAAATATAGTTATCCAAAGTTAACCTCTAATACCAAAGGTCATGTTAAAATTAAAATTTTGAAAATATAGTTAAGTGAGGACAAATAAAATTGATTGTTTTGCACCAGTTGGATAATCTTAGGATTTAGTTCAAATGAGTCAGCTTTTACGATAGGGTTTTTTATAAACTTCAACTATCGTAGGATATAAATAATCCTTCAATGATTTATGATGATTTTCCAAGTTATTACTTTGAATGTTTTCCATTTCCATTTTTAGTTCTTTAAGTCCTTTTTGTTTTTTTATTTTTTTTTCTTTTTTCTAACTCAGGATCATAAGGCACAAGTCCTATAGATCATTTATTTCATATACATAACACAACAAACAATACATTAACAATTAAATAAATAAAACAAAAAAATATATTCAACACAATAAAATATTTTCACAAATACGTTATTTTTGACACAAACAATTTTTTCACGACACTTTTTCATACAAAAAAAAAGAAAAAAAACTTTATACAAAAATTAGTTTTTACAACCTACAGTTTTCCAAGTCTAAGCTAAATTACTTCAACTAAAATCCTCCTAAAGTTCTTTCCAAAGCTTCCCCGACAACGACACCATAAACATTATCTCGATTTTTTATATGCAAGTATTTATTAAGTTGACACCACTAGTTGAAAATTTTAATCCCCAGCAATGGTGCCAAAAACTTGATATGCCCCTAGCATGTATTTTTTTGTGTGTGTTTTATGTCAGTTCAATTCCCCGAGACGGTGCTAAAAACTTGACCCGGACCGTAATTACGCAGTAATTTAGCTTTCAAAAGTCGGCCGGCCAAAAACTTGACCCAATTTATATTTAGCGGCTAATATGTCAAATTTAAATGTTATTAAATATAGAAAATAGTTCACACACTATGGGTTATGCCCAAGTGCACGTATCACTTCAAGTAATATGGGAATTTCTAATAGATCCCTGAATATTTCAGTCTACTAATATTAGTCTTTAGTTTGGAATGTTGATTAAAATGATATTTTATCTATCAACTACTCCTAAATGTGAATGTTAAATGTAAGGATAGTAACTATTCCTTAATGTAAATATTAATTCTAATGATAACCCTTTCTGGATGAGTTGGTTTAGAGGATTTTAAGAAGTTAAAAACTACTCTTCTTTGTAACGAATTGGATAATTTAAAGGAATGAGATATATTAAATATTGTATGTGCTAAATAGGAGAAATTTTAATTCTCTACCTTGATTCAGTGTTATAGAAAATTATTGGCTAATCTTACATTTAGTCCGTAAATTCGTGGTTGGGCTGGGAGGATACCAACTCTCACTCTAGAGCTCACACTTCCCTTCCCCTGAAGGCTAACACTCACTTTAGCTCTTAAACTCTAAGACCAAATTGGGGATTTTAGTCTGTAACCCTAAAATCTCCAATTCTATGCTCAATAATATATATATTTCCCTATTTATTTGCACTCAACCCCAATGAACTTCACCATCCATGGAATTTAAATATGGTTCCACTTTGTAGAGAACTATACTGCCCTTTTGGGTCCTAATGCAATTACAACAAATTTTAACACTATAACGGACTTTTATTATAATGTAATTGAAGTGCAAGTAAAAACCATCACATTTATAATTAAAACATCTCGAAGCATGCATCCTAATATCCTAAGCATGAATCCTACTCATTGCAAAAGAAAGGTAAAAGGAAAATAAGGGCATAATCTTCTCATGCCACTATTTCCAAAATAGAAGAAAGAGTAAGAGAAACACATCATAAAGCACAAAGAAAACACAACGAAAAACTTCATTAAATTCAAAGCAAATCCACTAGATAAGTGTTTACAAAATCATAAGATAATGAAGAACACAATACTTATTTTTTTCTTTTTGAAAAAAAAGATGAAAATATTTCCTACAAAGTCTCCTGCTGATTCATGCAATGATAGAACATTCCCTTACAGATTCTCTCAAAATCTGCTCACCAATCTCTCCAAAAAAAAGGTAGAAATCTACATTTCTATTCTTATTCTAAGATCTCTAAACATTCTCTAAGCTTTTTCACTCACACACACACCTTTTTCTAACATAAAAGCACTATATTATAGTGTAGAAACTAATTTCCCAAGAGATGCCTCAAGCAACCTTCAAAAAGCGTCCAAATACATTGAATCTTCTAGAAATTCACCAAACAACTCATCCAAATCGTCTTGGGTGCTGTCGGTGTCGTTTTGGCATCATTTTCTACACTCTGGCACTATCGGCACCTGTTCTGGTTTTGTCGGCACCCACCTTATGCAGCTCCACCATTTTGCTTCATTTGGCTCAATTTTAGCTCTATTTCTCCCCGTTTTAGTTGTGTTATGTTCCTAACATATAGACCTACAAAATAAGCATAAAAGAAACTTCTTTTATGGTGTACTTTCATTAAATAATGTGTGAGAAGTGTAAAATCGGCACCTGTTCTAGGACAGAATTTTCTTTCTTTCTCATTTTTGCTCTAAAGTGCACCGTTTTTGCTTCTTTTTCTACAAAACTCCATTTTATGTACCTAAAACCAAAAATATACAAAATACCTTCTTTAAAGTGCAATATCATTAAAAATCACCAAATATAGGCATTAAAAGCATATGAAAAATTGAACATTTTTTAGGCGTATCAACAACCTGCAACGAAGGCAATTTAAGTTCCAAAAGAAGGATTGCTTCGGACCCAAACGTCAAAGCAAAGAGGTAGAGCCAATGTGAATATGATTTGTCGTACGATACACCCACAATGCCTCTTATAGTCTCTCATGCCATTCCTTCTTGTTAGCATGAAAGGTTTTTCTTATGAGATTCACAAGGANTAACACTTGGCAGATGGTGAGATGGGAATCCCTATAAACTTTAACCGTTCTTATGTTCATCTAGATGGCTAATTCTAATCCAAGGATTAAGGCCTCATATTCCGCCTCATTATTCATTCATGGTTCCATCAGGCTATAAGAATAGCAAAGGATGTCCCATTCAAGAGAAACAAAAATGAGGCTAATGCCAGCCTTCACCCTTGGGAGGAACCCTAATGGGTCTTTTTTTAAGGAAGATGCTCCATTAAAATAAAGTTCCCACTCAGAGGAATCAATGGATAGCAGATGCTCATCCGGAAAGTCATCATTTAACGACGAGTCGGCTGAGATGGGTTGTGCCGCTAGAAAATTAACCAGAGCCTGCCCTTTGACGACTCACTGAGGGGTATACTATATATCAAATTGTGATAAGGGCATAGCCCATCTCGCCAATCATCCGACTAGAGCAGAGTGAGTCATCAGGTACTGAAAGGGGTTTACGCTTGAGATCAAATCAAAAAGGTGTGAGAGCATATAATGTCTCAACTTCTGTATTGAGAATATCAGTTTGAGATAGTGTTTTTCAAATGGAGGGTACTTCATTTCGGTCGCAATGAGGCGCTGACTAAGGTAATAAAGGGCACCCACTTTCCCGCCTTCATTAACTTGGGCCAACAAAGCTCCCACTGACTCGTCAATAGTGGCGATGTAGAGTATGAGGGGCTTCCCGAGGACAGGAGCAGCCAACACTGGTGGATTAAGCAAGTAGCGCTTGATATCATCAATAGTGTCCTTGTTAGGGGTATAAACAAGCTGAAGACAAGCGAGCTCAACCTCTGCTCGTGTTAGGCTCATTTATATTTCAAGCTTAAAAAGTGTGGTTGTGTTTGACCCATTTGCTTAGCGAGCCGAAGACAAGCCATTCACGAATAAAGAGTCATTTTGACAACCCCTAATCATGTAGTCATAATATGTTAAGGATTGGGACAAGATTTAAAACATCATTTGAATCTAATTTAATAATTTTTATTCTATTTTCTTAATTAATACTTTTAATTTATTATAAATCTTTTTAGCCTTGTAGTCAATTAATTTTTTTAAAAATACTACTGATCAATTATATATATAAATCTTTGTAGCCTTGCTCTAAGCAGTACCTTCAGGGGAGTCATCTACCTCTTGGGTGACGATCCCCTTATTAAGCCTGAGTGAGGCAGGGTTAACCACCCTTGGTGGAAGGATTTTGGGACTTCTCAAGAAAATTTCCTGAATATCCTCGTCAGAGGAGCCAGTGAGGTCACTCTCAACAAGACACGCCAAAGGAGCAAGTTCTATGGAAGAGAAATAAGGGAGAGACATCTCACCTACATCTTCGGACGAATCACTCAAGTCGTCACAGNTGTAGCCTTGCTCTAAGCAGTACCTTCAGGGGAGTCATCTACCTCCTGGGTGACGATCCCCTTATTAAGTCTGAGTGAGGTAGGGTTAACCACCCTTGGTGGAAGGAGTTTGGGACTTCGCAAGAAAATTTCCTGAATATCCTAGTCAGAGGAACCAGTGAGGTCACTCTCAACAAGACACGCCAAAGGAGCAAGTTCTATGGAAGAGAAATGAGGGAGAGACGTCTCACCTACATCTTCGGACGAATCACTCAAGTCATCACAAATGCAGTAAGCACCATCAAAAGAGGGCAAAAATGGATATTTCTCCTCTTATTTGCTAAAAACACCTATGTCGGGGTCATGAGTGCTAACCACAAACATAAAAAAATACTCAGAAACCTCTTTCTTCATTACTTCATCAGTAGTACAAAATGCTTCGGAGGGAACATCCTCTTGCTTTGAGCTCATATCAACAGTAAAAAAAAAAGGAAGTACATTAACAACACAAACTATAGTAGAAGTAGTAGCAAAAGTAGCTGGAACGACCGTAACGACTTTGGTTGATCCTCGTGCAGAAGGCTTCTCCAGGTACGACTCTAGGATTTTTATCTCTCTTGACTGATAGCGGGCTTTGAGCCAATTTTTGAAAACATAGCAATCCTCAAATACATGACCCAAGTGCCTATGGTAGGGACAGTAGTCAGGCTCCTCAACCTTGTCTGCTTTTTCTGGTTTTCTTGGATTGAAGCCGCATCCTCTATTTGAGGAGATTCTTAAAGATCTTCTTGAGGTAATGTCATTTGACAGAATATGACCGAGATTTTTTTTTTTTCTGAGGCCTGACCCTTCTACTTTTTAGAAGAAGGGTGAGCTTGCTCGGCCGACAGGATGGGCCTTTTTAGCATACCATCGATTGTCGTCAAGGCTAAGCTCTCTTCCATCCTCCTTAAAGGGAAGACTGAAAAGGGCTTTTTGCCTTTACCTTATCATTTGATTTTAAAGTTAGAGATGTTGTGCTGTTTTGTAAGTTGGCTACTCTTTCTATCAAGACTTCAAAGGTTTTGATGGGGGTGATCTTGAAAAAAACAGAGATCAGACCCTTGATTTTGCCCATAAGTAGCGTGACGACGTGTTGCTCTTGTAGGAGTGGCTCGCACTTCATGCTCAAGTTGCATCATCGAATAATGAAGTCTATTAAGGGCTCGTTAGCTTACTGGTGAGATAAGATTAGGTCGCTCAAAGTGACTTGGTGATGTGCCCAAATGAAGCATTTTACGAACGTATCTTCTAGCTCGGAGAACGTTCTGAAGGTGCCGTTTGGAAAATCGACATACCATTCAAAGGCAAAACTCCTAAACTAGTAACAAAAAGCCGGAGGAGTAAGGCATCATTATTTCTAATGTTGTAGCACAAAACCTAGAGCTGAGCGATGTGTTGGTAAGGATTCTCAACTCCCTCAAAAGGACAAAAATGTGGAGGAATGAAACTTGGAACAGTATGTATTCGTATGCCAAAGGGTAGGGCTTGCCTCGACGCACGATGGTATCTCCCTACTGGGCTGATAGGTTGGCTCTTACTTTTGCATCTATTAAAGACTGAAGATGTGAGTCCGACTGTGCATACTCATTTTGAGCAATATCAAAAGAGGTAACACGAACAAGTCTTGCCGGTTCAGACGGTGCGACAACCATCACTAAATGTGTCTCTACCTGTGTCAAAGGTGAGACTACATCGGACCCAGCCCGGTCGGCCTGTAACGCAACAATTTGTGCAGTAAGGATTGTTATTTGGCCCTGTAGAAGGGCGATAGTTTCTTCAAAAGTGTCTCCCCCTTGATCAATCACAAGTGAGTTTTGAACCTCTACGAGCTCATTACAGTCAACCTCCTTGAGGTCATGTGACGGATCATCGATAGAGGATCTTTGACCCCGAGTGGTCACTACAAAATCATGATGTTTTTCATCTCAAAATAGTGAAGCTCCTCTCAGAGGAGATCATCCTTTTTGAGGGGTTTTCAAAATATTAGAGAACACACTAGACAAGTTTTCCTCAGGATCAAACTAGGGCCCACCCTCTGCGATCAACTGGAAGAGAGACTTGTCTCAAAATTGGGAAATTAGCCCCCGTAACAGGAGGTGAAACCGCAAGAGGTACAATGGTGGAGTTCTTACGGACCCACCTCCTTTCGGGTGGAATTGAATAAGAAGGGGCATACGACAAAGCGACAAATAAGAGAAAAAACACACAATGTGGAGAGCCTACGTGCAGTAAACCTTGCAAGGATAGGTTAAGAGTGTTAGCCCAAACAAGGTCGGGTGAAAGCACCTTACACTAATATCCGCAAAAGAATATCTACGTAGACTACCTATAATAAGAGATTTAGGTGTAGGTGCCTGCTCTAGGGTCAAGAGCAACAAGTACTAAAAGGATAACTTCATTGTACGGACCCACNTTACGAACGTATCTTCTAGCTCGGAGAACGTTCTGAAGGTGCCGTTTGGAAAATCGACATACCAATCAAAGGCAAACCTCCTAAACTAGTAACAAAAAGCCGGAGGAGTAAGGCATCATTATTTCTAATGTTGTAGCACAAAACCTAGAGCTGAGCGATGTGTTGGCAAGGATTCTCAACTCCCTCGAAAGGACAAAAATGTGGAGGAACGAAACTTGGAACATTATGTATTCGTATGCCACAGGGTAGGGCCTGCCTCGACGCACGATGGTATCTCCCTACTGAGCTGCTAGGTTGGCTCTTACTTTTGCATCTATTAAAGACTGAAGATGTGAGTCTGACTGTGCATACTCATTTTGAGCAATATCAAAAGAGGTAACACAAACAAGTCTTGTCGGTTCAGACGGTGCGACAACCATCACTAAACGTGTCTCTACCTGTGTCAAAGGTGAGACTACATTGAACCTAGCCCGGTCGGCCTGTAACGCAACAATTTTTGCAGTAAGGATTGTTATTTGGCCCTGTAGAAGGGCGATAGTTTCTTCGAAAGTGTCTCCCCCCTTGATCAATCACAAAGGAGTTTTGAACCTCTACGAGCTCATTACGGTCAACCTCCTTGAGGTCATGTGATGGATCATCAGTAGAGGATCTTTGACCCCGAGTGGTCACTACAAAATAATGATGTTTTTCATCTCAAAATAGTGAAGCTCCTCTCCGAGGAGATCATCCTTTTTGAGGGGTTTTCAAAATATTAGAGAACACACTAGACAAGTTTTCCTCAGGATCAAACTAGGGCCCACCCTCTGCGATCTACTGGAAGAGAGACTTGTCCCAAAATTAGGAAATTAGCCCCTGTAACAGGAGGTGAAACCGCAAGAGGTACAATGGTGGAGTTCTTTCGGACCCACCTCCTCTCAGGTGGACAATAGCCCTTTCTCAAATAAAAATGCGAGGAGTATCTGCAAGGTGTACCCCGGATCTAGCCTCGCTACCAAAAATATTAGAAGCAGGATACTAACGGTAAGAAAACAAACCCTTATCTTTATTATCCTTAATGGAAGGAGGTACAGTAAGAGTTGCGGCCATTTTTGTTAAAGAAGTGGTGGTAAATAGAACAGAACCAAGCTCTAGGATAGCCCCATAATACTTCATATCCAAAGCCTCTCGGAACACTTGAATGGGCTCGACGATCTGTATTACGGAGCGGAAGGACCCTGAACTCATAGCAAACCAACAGGTGGTCCCCGGTCTCCTACTACAAGGATGTTGTAGGCAAGAAGCAGTGGAGAGTTGCTCCATGACTTGTGTGGACATCTCTGAATCCTGAGCCACGAGCTTCTCCCTAGTGACAGGACCCTGTCCTATCATAGAGGTAACTACTCCGATGATTTCCTTTGGTAGAAAATTTGTAGCAACACTATCAAAGTGGAAAGTGGATTGCAAAGAACTCGTGTCATGAGGCGGGGAACGCCTCTTAGAAATTCTGGGGGGAACGTATTTTGCACAACCAGAAAAAACAGCAAACTAATTCTCCTTTAGAGGATTCGAGGACTGTACCTTGGATGGAACCATAATAGTAGGAATGACCTATTGTTGGATCTGTAATAACCTGTTTTTGAACCTCCAGGCCCTCCTACCCAACTTCGGAGTGAGAGCAGCCTCAGAGGGACTTAAGGCAACAGGCGCTAGACCCGAAATAGGGACAACAGTAGCAATAGCAGTGTCGCATGAAGACTTACCTACTGACGACAGGGACAACAGTGAAAAAATGATGGAACGGCCCGACAACCTAGAGAAGACTGAAGGGCACTGTGACACCTCGCCATCAGCCATTGGCCTCTTCTTTGCAATAGAGGTAAGCTCGATGCAAGCTACCACAGTTAGAACAGCTCAACATGTATGACTCCCATTTCGAGAGGGAGGGCACAGAGCGGATGCCTCAGCGGGCATAGGATTAATTATGGTAATCCGAACAGGTTGCTTAAAAGAACTGGAGGTGATATTTCCCTCCGGAGAACTAAAAACACTTGGGGAAAAGGAAACTATGTTTTCCTTGGTAGTAGCAATCGTAACCATCTTTTCACTTGTCATGTATGTCAAGTAGAAAGAGATAAAAATTACAAAAAAATAGAAATTTCAAAGAAAAAAATCAAAACATAGTACAACGACATCGATGCATGCGAAAATGCAGCAACCGACCTATCGAGGGTACAAAAAGGGACGGAAGTTCTTCAAGTTGCTAACCATAGCAACTAAAACACGGATCTGAAATCCAAGGTCTAATTTGACACAGTAGTGGCGCTTCGATGAGAAATAAACCTGGTCATCAAAATGGCAAGCATAATCCCTTCAAATGGAGAGAACACACTACTCCTGGTGGCTCCACAGAACAAACACATTCACCTAAATAGAAAACTCCACATGAAACAAGGTAGATTCTCCTCCATAGGAGTTTTTGTTCTTATAGATACACTAGAACCCACAAGAGCAAAAGTCACATGGTAAAGAGAAAGCCTCACCCCCAGCGGAGTCTCCATTTTGTTTTCATTTGTTTTCTCTCTTTTATTTTAGAAGGAGTCACCAGCCTGTCGATTGTCATATACTTCTCTTATTAGAATAAATCTCCCTCACAAATCAGATCAGTGATTTGAAGAAGAGAGGAATTGAATAAGAAGGGACATACGACAAAGCGATAAATAAGAGAAAAAACACACAATGTGGAGCGCCTACGTGCAGTAAACCTTGCAAGGATAGGTTAAGAGTGTTCGCCCAAACAAGGTCGGGTGAAAGCACCTTAAACTAATATCCGCAAAAGAATATCTACGTAGACTACCCATAACCAGAGATTTAGGTGTAGGTGCCTGCTCTAGGGTCAAGAGCACTCCCAAGGGGATGTATCCCACTTCATTAAATACAACTTGGGGTACCCAAGAATAATTTTGATAAAAGGAGTTTCGCTTGGATTATCGTGAACCTGGGGCAATAAGTACTAAAACTAAGGTTATTCCATGTGGGAATAGTCCTGATGCTTCAAAGCTCGCACTAAGCCATCGGGCAGAGAGTGAGTATCTCACATCCCGAATGGGCAGCGGTTCATCGGTACACGAGGCCCACAGAATAACCTAAATCAGCTTGACGAGGATATCCCAACTTGTCAAAGCATGTTCGAGACATAAGGGCAGAGGACAAATCATCGTATCTCAAATGGGTGGCAGCTCATCGGAATCAAGTCGTCAAGGTGATATCAACGAAGTCAAGGAGCGACAGGTCTCAAAGGGGCTCAATAAAAAGGAAGGTAGAGTGATCCTACAAAGGTAGAGGTAATTGGGTTGGGGTACCAAGGACCCATCATTAACAGCTACTAGGACCCTAAGCTACCTGATCATGATTGTAGTTGACCCAACACGTCCTGAAATCCCCGGTCAGCAATCCGNAGAGAGTGAGTATCTCACATCCCGAATGGGCAGCGGTTCATCGGTACACGAGGCCCACAGAATAACCTAAATGAGCTTGACGAGGATATCCCAAATTGTGAAAGCACGTTCGGGACACAAGGGCAGAGGACAAATCATCGTATCTCAAATGGGTGGCAGCTCATCGGAATCAAGTCATCAAGGTGATATCAACGAAGTCAAGGAGCGACAGGTCTCAAAGGGGCTCAACAAAAAGGAAGGTAGAGTGATCCTACAAAGGTAGAGGTAACTGGGTTGGGGTACCAAGGAACCATCATTAACAACTACTAGGACCCTAAGTTACCTGATCATGATTGTAGTTGACCCAACACTTCCTGAAATCCCCGGTCAGCAATCCCTAAATTGCGTCATCCACGGGGGATTTCGGTATCCCTAAGGTCAAAGGAAAGAAACTTTATCCTATGACTATAAGTTGGAGCTCTAAGAGGTGGGACTTATACCTGCCAAAGTGGCAAGGATGCCTAAGGAAAGAAAAGAAAGTGGATGTTCAACTCCAAAGTTAGAAACGCTCCAAACAAAAGGAGCTACACCTTGTCTGGGTCACAGAGCCTTCTAACACCCTAGGCACTCTAGACAACCACCTAAAAAAGGTATGTTGAGTGAGTTAGCTTAAAGAAGCATGGCAGCTCCTCCTCAGAACATGCAAATATAAATGCAATTATCTAGAGCAGTCCTTAAGTGATGTGGAGGCCCTATTAATATAATCAGGAAAAAAGTGAAATTTTTAAATCCTAAATATTTAAATCCTAAATTTTAATTATCTTGAATAATTTATTTAGGATTTTTGTAGAAAATTAGGAATTTAAGTTCAAAAGAGCCTAAGTTCCATCATGAAATTTCAGATAAACCACAAAAAGAAATAATATAAAACGCTCCAACATGCAAAGGCACACGAGAAGAGAAAGATAAAGAAAACACCCTAAAAGAATATATAAATAGGCCAAATGTTGTTAGACCGGCAACATAATCCAGTGAAATTAGTAGAAGCAGCTGGACTCCACATATACATGCCTAGTCCTAAGTCTATACAATAGTGTAAAATTCAAAATTAAGGTACGGGAAACGAGCTACTACTCCTAGTCCTCGTTACATGGTTCGACGAGTCATCCACCTTAAAACTCATGCCCGTACTTTATTTCTGATACAGACCCTGCTAAGACTCTATTAAATAAATTTGAAAAAGAAAATAAAGACTCAAACTGCATAAAACAAAAGTTAGCAGGCACGCCATGCATCGCAAAAAAATTAACAAGTCGTGCCTTATAATTGGGGAAGCTAAAGAGCATCTACAAGAAATGATTAAAAATCATTATATGCTCCCCCATAATAGCCCTGTGTGAGTGTGTATAAATAGGCACAACACCTGTAGAAGATCGTCGTAAAATACTATCACACACAAAAGAGCATGAAAACACATTGAAAAAGCAAGAAGATGACACATGGCTAGTACAAAACAATACATCACACAAAAATAGCTTGGGGTGTCAAAAAATACTACCTAGCACCCTAAATCCTAGCCTATCACACAAACTAACAAAATGTGCTTCAACCTAGTTTCTTAGTGCAAGATAAGTATGGGTGTAGTATGACTTTGATGGGGTCACCTTATCGACCCCATGTTAAGGATCCAATGGATCTAAAAGGTGTCACAAAGGGAGGTGGAATAAGTTAGATATGTTGGATTCTTAGCACAGTCATGCTCATGTCAGTCCCGATGGCTTAATTTGCATTGCTCCTCGAGAACGACCCAACGAGCAATGCTCATTAAGGCATCGCGACAAACACGGGAGTTGTTGACCTCACTTTTGGTTTTGGTTTAGTTTTTCTCTTTAGTAGCCTAGAGTCTACCCATAGGACTTTTCTGTTGACTATTCCTAGAAAACTAAAAAAGGAACCCTCACCATTAAAATTCTAAACTCCCCTTTGCTCAACTTGAGGCTCTACATATTGGTTCTAACCTCTAGCACTTAGTAGGTGGGGTCATTTTGGGGGAGCTCAAGGAGAGTTCCCATAGGACTATTTGACCTTATGGATGGCCTTAGGTGCTAGTCTGGAGCTAAGCCACTCACTTTCACTCACTCTCACTCACTCTCACTCACAATCACTCACAACTATAAACCTAAAATTTCTTGACTTTGTTCCCTTGATCTTTTGGGAGACTCATTCAGATGGTCCTCTAAACCCACTGGCTCTAGGCTAGGGTTTAGCTAAGACCAATACATAGAGGACCCAAATGGGGTTTTCATTGGTCCATAGCTCATATATGGCAGTTGGTACGCTAACTCTACCAAAATATTCAACTTGGTCTTTTGCCCCTAAATACCCCCAGATTACATAAACACCATTGAAACCCCAAATTTTTTCAAAATATCCAAATTTGTTCAAAATTAATTTCAAACCTGTTGCAAATACCCAAGTTACCAAAAAATACCCAAAAAATTCTAAATTTACAAAAATACCCCAAAAAAGACCAAAATTACAAAAATACTCTTGGTACCCCAAATATTCCCAAAACCTCCAAAATCACTCCAAATGTCTCCAAAACCAATTTGGACCCGTCAATTGAACCTAATTTGGCCAAGTTGACAATTTTGACGAAAACCCCCAAATTGTCTTTAAGGGCCTAATTTCCCCAAATTTACCTCAAATGTCCATCAATTTGAGCCAAATCTTCTTCAATTTCCATTATAAACTTAAATTCAGCTTTTATATGACCAATAAAAACTAAATCCAATCCTAATTGGCCCATGCTTTGAGCTCAATTTTGACTAAGTCAAACCCCCAATTTTGGCCCTATGATTTAATCCCACAAAATTGAACCCCATAGCCTACCCAATTTGCCCCAAATTTGAATCATAAACTCTTCATAACAATAATACACACCAAACTTGACCTTCAATTGGCCTTAGTGAAGCCTTAATTTCATTTAATTTTTGCCCCAAATCCAAAATTTCCCAAATTCCCCCCAAATTGGTCATGCCTCCAAATTCCACCAAATTGATTGGCCTAAGCCTAAATTTGACATCCAATTTATGTGGAAAAATCTTCATGATGTTCATATAGACCATCATCAATAATCAATTTGGACTTAGCCCAAGCCTAGCCCAAGCCTAGCCCAATCTAGACCCAAATCTAGCCCAACATACCCAAATTGACCAAAATTTCAAAATCCTTCAAAATGAACCCCCAATTGAACTCAAAATCATTTCAATCCTTCACCAAAAACCTTCGTTACAATCATATATACAATGTTGATCAACTAATTGGGCTTAAAGTCATGGCTAGCCTAACCCAAACCCAACCTTTGGTCATTTGGACCCACATTGGACCCATACACCAAAATTAGCTTAGCCACCCTAAAGCCACCAAATTTATGACTCCACAACCACTGAACACACTCCATGGACCAGGCTAAACCCCCTTAGACCATCCATGGTGAGCTATGGACCATTGGATCCCGAAATTAAGGGATTAATGCACATTTATGGACCTTAACCAAAAATCTCCCCCATCATCACTTGCCATTGTTGGAGCTCAATTTTCGGGCTCAATTTCAGCCGAAAGTAGGACAAGTTTGGCCACATATCCATAGTGCACCAAATCTCAATTGAACTTGCCCACACCTTCACCACAGTGAATGAAGACAAAGCCCCATCAAGGCCCCCTCATAGAGAGCCTCTACCACAGACTTTGATCAACACCCAAATTGGTCTTGTTCAAATTTGGGTCTAGGCATTTCACATATGCAAGAGGCTTCATCCCTAGCCTCCTTGGACCTCTACAAACATGCCGAGCACCTATAATTGAAGCTTCCCTTCTCAGAGCAAAGGTATTGAATCCCCCCTCTTCCCGAGCCTATTTTGACTCTCCATGGGTTTAGGGTTAATTTAAAGGCATTTTTACCATATGGATATGTTCGTCTCACTCAGACGAGTCTATAGGATCAAACTCAAATGAGTTTGGTTGAGAAATGAGTGAGATCTTAAGGTTTTAATATTAACGGTCATGGTTTCACACCAGCCGGGAACGAAGAAGCGGAGCCTTTGGATGGCGAATGTATCAGACGGACGACTAGAATCACATTGGAAGGGAGCTTGATACATAAAGCATGAGCCGAGTTAGTGGCTATGAGGATGGCGGTGTCCAACCAGAGCATGCCACGTAAGTCTTCAGAGTCATCGCATGATGTCGTGGCACCGCATGTTTAAGTAGGAAAATAGAGATTTATTTAATTCAGAAAACGTCCCCCACCTTCAAAAATATATATCTTAGTGTAGAAAAATCACAAAAATAAAATAAAACTATCGAAGTGCTCAGTGAACAAAAGAGAATAATGTGGAAAATGTTTGAAGTTTATTTGATGTATATTTTATATTTAATTAATCAAATACTGTTCTAAGTATTTTGATTCTCCATGCATTGAAGTATTTCATNACTTTATCCTATGACTATAAGTTGGAGCTCTAAGAGGTGGGACTTATACCTGCCAAAGTGGCAAGGATGCCTGAGGAAAGAAAAGAAAGTGGAGGTTCAACTCCAAAGTTAGAAACGCTCCAAACAAAAGGACCTACACCTTTTCTGGGTCACGGAGCCTTCTAACACCCTAGGCACTCTATACAACCACCTAAAAAAGGTATGTTGAGCGAGTCAGCTTAAAGAAGCATGGCGGCTCCTCCTCAGAACATGCAAATATAAATGCAATTATCTAGAGCAGTCCTTAAGTATTGTGGAGGCCCTATTAATATAATCAGGAAAAGAGTGAAATTTTTAAATCCTAAATATTTAAATCCTAAATTTTAATTATCTTGAATAATTTATTTAGGATTTTTGTAGAAAATCAGGAATTTAAGTTCAAAAGAGCCTAAGTTCCATCGTGAAATTTCAGATAAACCACAAAAAGAAATAATATAAAACGCTCCAACATGCAAAGGCACACGAGAAGAGAAAGATAAAGAAAACACCCTAAAAGAATATATAAATAGGCCAAATGTTGTTAGACCGGCAACATAATCCAGTGAAATTAGTAGAAGCAGCTGGACTCCACATATACATGCCTAGTCCTAAGTCTATACAATAGTGTAAAATTCATAATTAAGGTACGGGACACGAGCTACTGCTCCTAGTCCTCGTTACATGGTTCGACGCGTCATCCACCTTAAAACTCAAGCCCGTACCTTATTTCTGATACAGACCCTGCTAAGTCTCTATTAAATAAATTTGAAAAAGAAAATAAAGACTCAAACTGCATAAAACAAAAGTTAGCAGGCACGCCATGCATCGCAAAAAAATTAACAAGTTGTGCCTTATAATTGGGGAAGCTAAAGAGCATCTACAAGAAATGATTAGAAATCATTATATGCTTCCCCATAATAGCCCTGTGTGAGTGTGTATAAATAGGCACGGCACCTGTAGAATATCGTCGTAACATACTATCACACACAAAAGAGCATGAAAACACATTGAAAAAGCAAGAAGATGACACATGGCTAGTACAAAACAATACATCACACAAAAATGGCCAAGGGTGTCAAAAATACTACCTAGCACCCTAAATCCTAGCCTATCACACAATCTAACAAAATGTGCTTCAACCTAATTTCCTAGTGCAAGATAAGTATGGGTGTAGTATGACTTTGATGGGGTCACCTTATCGACCCCATCTTAAGGATCCAATGGATCTAAAAGGTGTCACAAAGGAAGGTGGAACAAGTTAGATATGTTGGATTCTTAGCACAGTCATGCTCATGTCAATCTCGATGACTTAATTTGCATCGCTCCTCGAGAACGACCCAACGAGCAATGCTCATTAAGACATCGCGAAAAACACGGGAGTTGTTGACCTCACTTTTGGTTGAGGTTTAGTTTTTCTCTTTAGTAGCCTAGAGTCTACCCATAGGACTTTTCTGTTGACTATTCCTAGAAAACTAAAAAAGGAACCCTCACCATTAAAACTCTAAACTCCCCTTTCCTCAACTTGCGGCTCTACATATTGGTTCTAACCTCTAGCACTTAATAGGTGGGGTCATTTTGGGGGAGCTCAATGAGAGTTCCCATAGGACTATTTGACCTTATGGATGGCCTTAGGTGCTATTCTGGAGCTAAGCCACTCACTTTCACTCACTCTCACTCACAATCACTCACAACTATAAACCTAAAATTTCTTGACTTTGATCCCTTGATCTTTTGGGAGACTCATTCAGATGGTCCTCTAAACCAACTAGCTCTAGGCTAGGGTTTAGCTAAGACCAATACATAGAGGACCCAAATGGGGTTTTCATTGGTCCATAGCTCATATATGGCAGTTGGTACGCTAACCCTACCAAAATATTCAACTTGGTCTTTTGCCCCTAAATACCCCCAGATTACATAAATACCATTGAAACACCAAATTTTTTCAAAATACCCAAATTTGTTCAAAATTCATTTCAAAACTTTTACAAATACCCAAGTTACCAAAAACTACCCAAAAAATTCTGAATTTACAAAAAAAAAAAAATGACCAAAATTACAAAAATACTCTTGGTACCCCAAATATTCCCAAAACCTCCAAAATCACTCCAAATGTCTCCAAAACCAATTTGGACCCTTCAATTGAACCTAATTTGGCCAATTTGACAATTTTGACCAAAACCCCCAAATTGTCTTTAAGGGCCTAATTTCCCCAAATTTACCTCAAATGTCCATCAATTTGAGCCCAATCTTCTTCAATTTCTATTATAAACTTAAATTCAGCTTTTATATGACCAATATAAACTAAATCCAATCCTAATTGACTCATGCTTTGAGCTCAATTTTGACTAAGTCAAACCCCCAATTTTGGCCCTATGATTTAATCTCACAAAATTGAACCCCATAGCCTACCCAATTTCCCCCAAATTTGAATCATAAACTCTTAATAACAATAATACACACCAAACTTGACCTTCAATTGGCCTTAGTGAAGCCTTAATTTCATTTAATTTTTGCCCCAAATCCAAAATTTCCCAAATTCCCCCCAAATTGGTCATGCCTCCAAATTCCACCAAATTGATTGCCCTAAGCCTAAATTTGACATCCAATTTATGTGCAAAAATCTTCATGATGTTTATATAGACCATTATCAATAATCAGTTTGGACTTAGCCCAAGCCTAGCCCAATCTAGACCCAAGTCTAGCCCAACATACCCAAATTGACCAAAATTTCAAAATCCTTCAAAATGAACCCCCAATTGAACTCAAAATCATTTCAATCCTTCACCAAAAACCTTCGTTACAATCATATATACAATGTTGATCAACTAATTGGGCTTAAAGTCATGGCTAGCCTAACCCAAACCCAACCTTTGGTCATTTGGACCCACATTGGACCCATACACCAAAATTAGCTTAGCCACCCTAAAGCCACCAAATTTATGACTCCACAACCACTGAACACACTCCATGGACCAGGCTAAACCCCCTTAGACCATCCATGGTGAGCTATGGAACATTGGATCCCTAAATTAAGAGATTAATGCACATTTATGGACCTTAACCAAAAATCTCTTCCATCATCACTTGCCATTGTCGGAGCTCAATTTTCGAGCTCAATTTCAGCCGAAAGTAGGACAAGTTTGGCCACATATCCATAGTGCACCAAATCTCATTTGAACTTTCCCACACCTTCGCCATAGTGAATGAAGACAAAGCCCCATCAAGGCTCCCTAATAGAGAGCCTCTACCACAGACTTTGATCAACACCCAAATTAGTCTTGATCAAATTTGGGTCTAGGCATTTCACATATGCAAGAGGCTTCATCCCTAGCCTCCTTGGACCTCTACAAACATGCCAAGCACCTCTAATTGAAGCTTCCCTTCTTAGAGCAAAGGTATTGAATCCCTCCTCTTCCCGAGCCTATTTTGACTCTCCATGTGATTAGGGTTAATTTAATGGCATTTTTACCATATGGATATGTTCGTCTCACTTAGATGAGTCTATAGGATCAAACTCAAATGAGTTTGGTTGAGAAATGAGTGAGATCTTAAGGTTTTAATATTAACGGTCATGGGTTCACACCAGCCGGGGACGAAGAAGCGGAGCCTTTGGATGGCGCATGTATCAGACGAACGACTAGAATCACATTGGAAGGGAGCTTGATACATAAAGCATGAGCCGAATCAGTGGCTATGAGGATGGCGGTGTCCAACCAGAGCATGCCACGTAAGTCTTCAGAGCCATCGCATGATGTCGTGGCACCGCATGTTTAAGTAGGAAAATAGGGATTTATTTAATTCAGAAAACGTCCCCCACCTTAAAAAATATATATCTTAGTGTAGAAAAATAACAAAAATAAAATAAAACTATCGAAGTGCTCAGTGAACAAAAGAAAATAATGTGGAAAATGTTTGAAGTTTATTTGATGTATATTTTATATTTAATTAATCAAATACTGTTCCAAGTATTTTGATTCTCCATGCATTGAAGTATTTCACCATGGCTTAATATTTTGGCATATTGTTACCTTTGTCATGGGTGATATTCCCTGATTTTTCCAAATTCAAAGGAGACACTTTNAAATCAAATTTGGGTAAATGAAGATTAGAAAAGTGAAAGTAACTAGAAATTGAACACCGTTGAAAAAAACACTACAAGCCTAAGTTAAAGATAAAATTGCAAAGTGTCTTAATAGCATTAACTTGCACTTTTCAAGAGATTTCACCTACATAATTCTCAGATTAAATGACAAATAATAATCACCCTAGTCTTAGGTATAATTGAAATATCAATGTCCACTGAACACTAGAGGTATTTATAAGATGAAATATTAAGCAACATAATAAGTTTAAATGAGCCTGAGACTTTTCATCAGGCGGTGAGAGGGAAGCATGGACCTGCTTCTTCCTCCTAACCTTATGGAAACCTCAGAGGTCTACTAAACTTAGTATGTTTTGCTTAATGAAACCATCCTCAAATGAATTAATAGGGGCTCACCAAAATATGATTTAGAATTTTTTAGATCACCAGAACCTTATCTTCCTGCTCTAAATAAAATGTTTTTAATATATAAATGCTCTCACATGCATTTTGAGTTTCAGTTGAAGATGAAGGGAAGACCATCCAGGTACATTTTTATTGTGATTTACTTACCTGCATTTTTTTGGTTTCCCGTACTTTACTTTTCAGCACGTGGCTGTACTTACTCTCCTGCATGTATGAATAAAAAACACAAACCTACAAGTTAAACAACGATGCACCCTGCATGAAAACCAAAACTGCTAGGATAGTCATCAACCAAAACTAAAATCAACCAAGATAAAATTCACTGCCACAACATTCAAAATATAAAACAACTCAAAATTTAATCACAAACATCACAAAAAAATAATTGCAGCAAAATTAAGATATATCTATCGGATGATCGGGAATCCCTCAGAGGAGGTAACCTACGGTTGCTAACGAGGCTTCCTACGGTCTAAATAAAAGTATGGAACTCATTAAGTTGAGTTTAGTGAATTCATTTGGACTAAATGAATCAAATAGAAAATAGTGATACCGGAACGAGGGAACCATATGTCCTAACCGGTGTCATTATAATCAACATTTAAAGAACTACAATCATAAGGACATCTGATTTGACATCATAACTTAACACACTAGAAAACTTGAACTCGCCACGACGAGGAGCTTGAAGCTAGCACTGTGGCCAGCACGACCATCTTCAACAGCAAGAGGAACTGCAACAACATATCCTTCTTTAGAATTAAACAACCAAGTCATAGGACTTCAAGATAGTTTGCTTATGCAACGTAAATCCTCACCTTATCAATAGGCCTTTGTATAGCTCTACTGTACAATATAAGCCCTAACTCGTCTTAGGATTCTGAGGTTGTAGTTTGTAAAACTTTAAATCTTCACATCTTTTAGGCTATTTGTATGATCATTTCACACAAATATAAGCCATAAATAAATAAAATTGGCAGGATAAAATATTTAAATACTTTCTCCTAAAAACTGAAGCCAAACAATAGGATTGAGTGGGAAGTCACCAAGGTTCTCCTCTGGATCTATGACATCCCCTAGTTCTTCCTTCTTTAGATTCTACAATAAAGTATTCCAAATTTGCGTCATTCTCATTTCATGCCTCTTTGTCTGATTTCGTTGAAAAGTCCTATCCTTTTGAACTCCTTAAAGATAATATTTCATAATTTTTATCGAGAGTTTTCTTAAGTAACTTCATTCATTTAAGATGTAATTAACTATAGAGGCTTGCCCTTATAGGAAGTTTTTCCGAACATAACTTAAAATAAACCCTATTTAATTCTTCATATTAAATAGGGGAAATTGTCTGCAAATAAAACAGTTTTGCAGATCAAACGGATGTCATATATTTCTTAGTTTATTTGATTGAGCCTCATCCTTAAGTCATGTATTTATCCTTCAGGATAGATACAAGGTTTGAGGTATAGTGCTCTTTCATGNGGGCAGCACGACCATCTTCAACAGCAAGAGGAACTGCAACAACATATCCTTCTTTAGAATTAAACAACCAAGCCGTAGGACTTCAAGATAGTTTGCTTATGCAAGGTAAATCCTCACCTTATCAATAGGCCTTTGTATAGCTCTACTGTACAATATAAGCCCTAACTCGTCTTAGGATTCTGAGGTTGTAGTTCGTAAAAATTTAAATCTTCACATCTTTTAGGTTATTTGTGTGATCATTTCACGCAAATATAAGCCCTAAATAAATAAAATTGGCAGGATGAAATATTTAAATACTTTCTCCTAAAAACTGAAGCCAAACAAAAAGATTGAGTGGGAAGTCACCAAGGTTCTCCTCTGGATCTATGACATCCCCTAGTTCTTCCTTCTTTAGATTCTACAATAAAGTATTCCAAATTTGCGTCATTCTCATTTCATGCCTCTTTGTCTGATTTCGTTGAAAAGTCCTATCCTTTTGAACTCCTTAAAGATAATATTTCCTAATTTTTATCGAGAGTTTTCTTAAGTAACTTCATTCATTTAAGATGTAATTAACTATAGGGGCTTGCCCTTATAGGAAGTTTTTTCGAACATAACTTAAAATAAACCCTATTTAATTCTTCATATTAAATAGGGGAAATTGTCTGCAAATAAAACAATTTTGCAGATCAAACGGATGTCATATATTTCTTAGTTTATTTGATCCAGCCTCATCCTTAAGTCTTGTATTTATCCTTCAGGATAGATACAAGGTTTGAGGTATAGTGCTCTTTCATTTAAACTATGAAAAGTATGGGGTCAGTTTGATTTCATATTTTTCTAAAACTTATATATATATATATATATAAATTAAAATGTCCTTGCAAAGTGAGCGACGAAATTTTGATTCCGGTGACTGACAGCTTCCAACGGGCAACTCCTCCAACCAAAAATAGTGCCAACAGCTTCTAACGACTCTGCTGGGGACTAACTTTTCTCTCTATTTAAATAAGGAAAAATTATCCGGTAATGTGTTGATGTACCTTATGGACCAGATTACCCTTCTTCTGTTGGCATGCTTTACCAATTTCTATTTTGGGAAAGCACAGTCAACTCGTTGGACTTCAGGACCGTCTGAATAGAGGGGTTCAAGAGGCCATTAATGACTTTTTTTTAATACTCAAGTAAGGTCAGACCCCCAATAGGTGTGTTGGTGGACTAGTTCCACCTGGGCATTGTGCGTTGATAATTTGGTCGCGCACTGGGTCCTAAGCACTTCACATCTCCTTTTTGAGTCTGATTTGCTATTTCACAAATTAAATCAAATTGTGACGTGTTGCGCGTGCTTTAAAATTTCCTTATATTAATCNGTATATGTAAATTAAAATGTCCTTGCAAAGTGAGCGACGAAATTTTGATTCCGGTGACTGACAGCTTCCAACTGGCAACTCCTCCAACCAAAAATAGTGCCGACAGCTTCTGGCGACTCTGCTGGGGACTAACTTTTCTCTCTATTTAAATAAGGAAAAATTATCCAGCAATGTGTTGATGTACATTATGAACCAGATTACCCTTCTTCCATTGGCATGCTTTACCCATTTCTATTTTGGGAAAGCACAGTCAACTCATTGGACTTCAGGACCGTCTAAATAGAGGGGTTCAAGAGGCCATTAATGACTTTTTTTAATATTCAAGTAAGGTCAGACCCCCAATAGGAGTGTTGGTGGACTAGTTCCACCTGGGCATTGTGCGTTGATAATTTGGTCGCGCACTGGGTCCTAAGCACTTCACATCTCCTTTTTTAGTCTGATTTGCTATTTTGCAAATTAAATCAAATTGTGACGTGTTGCGCGTGCTTTAAAATTTCCTTATATTAATCAAATTTTTTCTACTTTTAAAAAACTTTTACTAAATTTTAAAATCCCCACAAACTAAATAAAAACATATCCGTTCTATAGAACAACCTCTGAAAATTTTAGAGCTCGCATAAGGATTACAAGGTATTGGCCAAATACCTAACCCTAAAACTTTATTTTTTTTAAAGCTACTGCAATGGCGTGCTGATCCCGACTGTTTATATGCAACAGTATAACATTAGATCTGATTATATTTTTCACTTATATTTTTTTATTTTACAACAAAACAAAAAACTTGATCCTGAAGAAAAATAAGNCCTAAAACTTTATTTTTTTTAAAGCTACTGCAATGGCGTGCTGATCCCGACTGTTTATATGCAACAGTATAAATATTTTCTTATTTTACAAAAAAACAAAAAAACTTGATCCTGAAGAAAAATAAGAATTTAACATTTTAATTTACATATATTGAGATACTACGCAAGTATACGTATCATTATCAAGTAATATATGAACGCACAGGAAATTTATGTAATATGCACTTAGAAAGACTTTCTATTCTTAAAAAGACAATTATTTAAACTATAAATGTTTTTGTAATAATGAAAGTTTAAATATTTTTTGTATTTTATAATAATTTGATAAAACAATGACAACTTAAAAAGATAACTACAGTATTTGTAAAAGAAAAGCACTAAATATAAAAATATCTTTCTTCTTACCACGAATCAGTAATAAGTATAAGAATTTTATTGTGGAAGTATGCAAATTGTGTTGTGCCAAATAAGAGCAATACTCTTCNTAAAACAATGACAACTTAAAAAGATAACTACAGTATTTGTAAAAGAAAAGCACTAAATATAAAAATATCTTTTTTCTTACCATGAATCAGTAATAAGTACAAGAATTTTATTGTGAAAGTATGAAAATTGTGTTGTGCCAAATAAGAGCAATATTATTTCTTATCCTTACTAGATATGCTATAAAGAACATTAGTTAATTTAAAATTTGAATAGATCTGAAGACTAGCTAGCAGGGAAGAAACTAGCTCTCACTCCAGAGTTCCCTCGATTCCCTCCACCTAGGGACTAAAATCTTGTATCATAACCTAAAATAATAAACCAAGTTGGAGGCTTTAATCTGTCACTTTAATGTCCTCCACGTCTACATCCATAATGATTATTTCCCTATTTATTTGCACTAAATCATATGAATTACATTCTCATTCATACAACCTCATGCGATTCCTATTTATTTGCACTCAATCATATGAACTACATTCTCATTCATATAACCTCATGTGATTCTTAAAACCAAGTTGGGGGTTTTAACCTGTCACTTTAAATTCTTCTAACTCTACACCCTTCAATGATTATTTCCAAATTTATTTGCATTCAATCATATGAACTACATTCTCATTCATACAACCTCATGTGATTCTTTCTAATTGTTGACTGAAATCATATGAACTACATTCTCATTCATACAACCTCATGTGATTCTTTCCAATTGTTGACTGACACTCATATGAACTACATTCTCATTCATACAACCTCATGTGATTCTTTCCAATTATTGACTGAGAGAATACCAGACTACATTCTCATTCATACAACCTCATGTGATTCTTTTCAATTGTTGACTGAGACAATACCATACACATTCTCATTCATACAACCTCATGTGATTCTTTCCAATTATTGACTGAGACAATACCAGTCCAGTACATTCTCATTCATACAACCTCATGTGATTCTTTCCAATTGTTGACTGAGACAATACTAGCCAGATTCTTACATGTTCTCACAAAAATTATGTGATTCTTTCCAATTGTTGACTGAGACAATATCAGCCCAGTTCTTACATGTTCTCACAAAAAAGATTTAACATCTGAATTGGCCAAATCAATAAGTAAATGAATTTCATAAATTTATATCATCACAACTTCTTCCAAAATTAAAGATTAATACTCTCCATAACTTTCATCCAACACTTAATTAGTTATAATTTTAAGAAGAAAGATAAACAAAACTACTCAGAATTTATGGAGAAAACAAAACCACACTTTAGTTTAAAAAAAAAAAAATCATTGTCAAACCAACAACAAGTCTCAATTAAAACCAAAAGTAGTTTAAAAATAAAAGATAAAAAATTATTTCAAGTCCTCCACCAAACTCCTTAAGTTTCTTTGAATCTTTTCTCTTTTACAACACTAAAAATAAAAATAACCAAAAAGATAGAGTAAATAATTAAAGTGGTGCTTGAAAATCTCTCCGGACTAACTCCCCAATTCAAGAACCTTCAAAACTTTCTCTTTCCAAGCACACTTTCAAAGTTTCTTTCTTCCTTATTTCATAAATCTCCAAAAGGTGCCTTGTTATTTCTTCAAAATATGTCTTTATTCGATGTATTTTTCAAAGCGATGCCTCCTTTCAAAAATATTTTCATCCTCGGTGGTTGTAATCACCTATTAAGCTAATATGTACCTCAGACACCTCTTCAAAATTCGGCTAAATGAAGAAAACAGCCAGATAACTGCCTCTAATGCTTAAGCGCGGGGCCTCTGGCGCTTAGACGTGGCTTTCTCTGTTTAATTGGCGCGTAAGCGCCGGATTTGGTGCTTAGGTACCAAAATACTTTTGCACATTTTTCTACTATTTTCATTTTAATTCAGCATGGAGAGATTCAATAGACTTCGAAATAGTGAGTATAACCATTTAAGCAGACAAACACACTACTTTGACTTCATAATCTCAACATAAAAATAAACTCACAAATATGATAAAAGAAAAAAAAATATAGGGTAACAGTTTCTGAAATATTAATTTAAGATCTAAGTTAGCAAAATTTTCAACTTCTCAAAAAACATAGAATTAAGTTAAGTTCTAAACTAACTAAAATAGTACTAAATACACAACAACAACAGTTACTACCCTAAAAATTTAAAAACAAAATATTAACTAACACAAACATCACAATAATAATAAAACATTAAAGTCCAAAACATAACACATAGTCTAAAGCATCACACAGATGAAAATGTAGCACTACCAGACCACATAGTCCACAACATAATAAAATCATAAAAATAAAATCTCTCAGTCCACTCCCCATCCTCTGAATCACCGTTATCTTAAACTTTAGCATGCTCATAATCTGGATATCTAGGATATGGAGAAAATTGCACTCCTTGGTTACCCCTAATGAGGCTCTCCAAAGATGAGTGAAATTTCTCTTCATAATCACTTTTCCTTCTATTATACCTATCAATATGATCTGCAAAATGTTCTAAATTCTGAACTTTATCAGCATTAAAATTAATATTATCCATCATCCTCTGCAATAATTGATCTTGAGTCTCAATAGACTCACCTCTAGAGGTAGAAGCAGCAGAGGTAGAAGCAGCAGACGTTTCCATTCCATAACTCCTAGAAAATCCTCCTCTCCAGCCAAAAATGGAATGCTTAGAATGAGTCTTCACATTTAATTTAGTGATGGGCTTTAAAGGTAACAGTACTTCCTCCCAGCTATCATATTTCACTCCAGCCTGCTCACACAAATAAAAGATCAAGGAAGCAAATTCTAGACCTACAGTAGTAACAGCAGTGGCAGAACAGATGATAGTCTGATAGATCAAAACTCTAATGTTGATGAGCTTTCCTTCCAGATACAATAGTTTAATGTCGCTCTCTCTCTTGTAACTTCATTAAGATGATTTTTTGGAAGCAAACGAGCAAAGATAAAGTAGTGTCAGGCCTTTGCCTATGCACTTAACTTTGAATTTAGAAAATTGACTCTCCTTTCATTAGTGATCTTCCAGAGTCCTCTTCCATCAGTTAAATTAGAAATAATCTCATCTAGCTCTGTCTCAATTAGACTAAAATTTGCATAAAAACATAAAGTATCAGGTGGTAGATGATAGAACAAGTTGATTACCTCTGATGAAAATAGTACCAACTTTCCTCGAACCATAACTCTATCTTATTCAGCCTCAGGGATGTTTGCATAGAACTCCCTAACAACATAAATAACTGCAACAGTAGAGAAACAACAGAATT
>JXCR01145238.1:59963-81542 GCA_002079205.1 Phalaenopsis hybrid cultivar | reverse complement strand
CACATTTTTGCACTGGTCAACTTAACGTCTAAACTCTTATTCTAAAATGTTTGGGTCACTAAATATAGTCTTAAAATCAATACTAACACATAATAGTCTCAAAAATACTACCCCAATTTTCATAATGACGTATAAAATAGCTATCAAAACAAAAATACACTAATGACTATGGGTTACCTCCCACAAAGCGCTTAATTTTACATCGTCAGCCTGACGTAACCAGTGCTTATTCTGGTTAACCCAACGTCATTCCATCATTAAATTTATGTTGATCTCCTATAAAATAAGGTTTAAGTCTATGTCCATTAACTTTAAATATTTTCTCAGACTTAGCATCTTTAATATCCACAGCTCCATAAGGATAAACTTTTATCACAACAAATGGGCTCATCCACCTGGACTTGGGCTCTGTTTAGTGCAGCTGCAGCTACGCTGCTCCAGGAAGCTGCTGTGGGGAAGCTGCTGCGGAGAAGCCGGCTATCTATTTGGTGCAGCTGTGTGAAAACAATGGTGGGTCAGCTGTTTATGAAAAAAATGACCATTTTGCCCCTATTTATTAAAACTGTTTAAAAGAAGACTATAATAACCACATTTTTTAAAATTCAAAAGTAGGAATTCNAACTACTCAGAATCCATGGAGAAAATAAAACCACACTTTAGTTTAAAAAAAGAAATCATTGTCAAACCAACAGCAAGTCTCAATTAAAACCAAAAGTAGTCTAAAAACAAACGATAAAAAATTATCTTAAGTCCTCCACCAAACTCCTTAAGTTTCTTTGAATCTTTTCTCTTTTACAACACTAAAAATAAAAATAACCAAAAAGCTAGAGTAAATAATTAAAGTGGTGCTTGAAAATCTCTCTGAACTAACTCCCCAATTCAAGAACCTTCAAAACTTTCTCTTTCCAAGCACACTTTCAAAGTTTCTTTCTTCCTTATTTCATAAATCTCCAAAAGGTGCCTTGTTATCTCTTCAAAATATGTCTTTATTCGATGCATTTTTCAAAGCGATGCCTCCTTATAAAAATATTTTCATCCTCGGTGGTTGTAATCACCTATTAAGCCAATATGTACCTCAGACACCTCTTCAAAATTTGGCTAAATGAAGAAAACAGCCAAATAACTGTCTCTGATGCTTAAGCGCAGGGCCTCTGGCGCTTAGACGTGGCTTTCTCTGTTTAATTGGCGCGTAAGCGCCGGATTTGGCGCTTAGGTACCAAAATACTTTTGCACATTTTTCAACTATTTTCATTTTAATTCAGCATTGAGAGATTCAATAGACTTCGAAATAGTGAGTATAAACTTTTAAGCAGACAAACACACTACTTTGACTTCATAATCTCAACATAAAAATAAACTCACAAATATGATAAAAGAAAAAAAGATATAGGGTAACAGTTTCTGAAATATAAATTTAAGATCTAAGTTAGCAAAATTTTCAACTTCTCAAAAATCATAGAATTAAGTTAAGTTCTAAACTAACTAAAATAGTACTAAATACACAACAACAGTTACTACCCTAAAAATTTAAAAACAAAATATTAACTAACAAAAACATCACAATAATAATAAAACATTAAAGTCCAAAACATAACACATAGTCTAAATCATCACAGATGAAAATGTAGCACTACCAGACCACATAGTCCACAACATAATACAATCATAAAAATAAAATCTCTCAGTCCACTCCCCATCCTCTGAATCACCGTTGTCCTAAACTTTAGCATGCTCATAATTTGGATATCTAGGATATGGAGGAAATTGCACTCCTTGGTTACCCCTAATGAGGCTCTCCAAAGATTAGTGAAATTTCTCTTCATAATCACTTTTTCTTCTATTATACCTATCAATATGATCTGCAAATGCTCTAAATTTTGAACTTTATCAGCGGTAAAATTAATATTATCCATCATCCTCTGCAATAATTGATCTTGAGTCTCAATAGACTCACCTCTAGAGGTAGAAGCAGCAGACGTTTCCATTCCATAACTCCTAGAAAATCCTCCTCTCCAGCCAAAAATGGAATGCTTAGAATGAGTCTTCACATTTAATTTAGTGATGGGATTTAAAGGTAACAGTACTTCCTCCCAGCTATCATATTTTACTCCAGCCTGCTCACACAAATAAAAGATCAAGGAAGCAAATTCTAGACCTGCAGTAGTAACAGCAGTGGCAGAACAGATGATAGTCTGATAGATCAAAACTCCAACGTTGATGAGCTTTCCTTCCCGGATACAATAGTTTAATGTCGCTCTCTCTCTTGTAACTTCACTAAGATGATTTTTTGGAAGCAAACGAGCAAAGATAAAGTAGTATCAGGCCTTTGCCTATGCACTTAAATTTGAATTTAGAAAATTGACTCTCCTTTCATTAGTGATCTTCCAGAGTCCTCTTCCATCAGTTAAATTAGAAATAATCTCATCTAGCTCTGTCTCAATTAGACTAAAATTTGCATAAAAACATAAAGTATCAGGTGGTAGATGATAGAACAAGTTGATTACCTCCGATGAAAATAGTACCAACTTTCCTCGAACCATAACTCTATCTTATTCAGCCTCAGGGATGTTTGCATAGAACTCCCTAACAACAGAAATAACTGCAACAGTAGAGAAATAACAGAATTGTTCCCACTGTCGGTGAACAATCAAATCTTTAATGCCTCCTCCTGGATTCTTTAAACAATGCTTCTGAATCAGTTTTCATGATTGAAATGCATCATTGTACCGATCCTGAGCCTTCGAACTTACAAGCTTTCTCGAATTGAAAGGGCTCTTTCCTTTTCCTCTCTTCATTCTTGGTGCCATTCTACAAATTTTATAAATTCCAAAAATAACTTCAAAAATCAAGTCTAAACTAATAAACTAAACTTCCAAAAGCAAAAATACACTTCCCTTGCAATTTCCAAGATTTTTCCTCATTTTTCACCATGAATAGTGGATTTTCAAATTTCTCCAATGCTCAAACTACATGGTGAAAATCCAAAATTTTGGCAAAGTAGTAAAGCTCTTACCTCAAGGAACTTGGATCTAGCAAATTCTCTTAATTCTACCACGAAATCACCACTTAAGATGTGCCCTAGCCTTCCAAAATCACAACTTTGAGAGGAAGGAGACGATGGGGGGGGGGCATAAAAATGGTCATTTTCCAGTCAAAATTTCAATTTTAACCGTTCGTAGACCGATTTTCACAAACCAGCGCTTAAGCACTAGTAAGTCGCGCTTAGGCGCCTGCCTCTCGAGTTAGCTCGCACTTAAGCGCGAGATGTGGAGCTTAGGTGCCATTGTAGGATTTTCAATATTTTTAAATTAGTAAAATGCACTATTTGCCTTATTATACCACCCATAAATGGTCTCATTACTCTTAAATGACTATTTTCAACTTCTCTAACTCTCCTCTCTCTCAAAATTCTCCCATATAACTATTTTAATTTGAGGCTAAAAATAACTCAAATTTTCACACAAACAAACATATATTAATTCACAAACAAGTACAAATACATTTAAGACTTAATTCTCACTCCAAATAGTCTTGGATGAGAAAATTTTCTAAATACAAACACTTAACAAACATTCACAATTAAACTCATAAAAAGTCTTAAACACTAAAAACAAACACTAACATGTAAACACAATGACTCCAAACAAACAAACTCAAACATAGAACTTAATTCCACTCTTCATTTGATGGGACAAACTCAAATATTTCATTAGTCTCTCCTGGAATATAGAGTTGATAAAACAGATGGTGGTGTCTTGCTCTAATACTATCTTATTCAATCCATTTCTGCTTAAGAAACATCTCCTTATTTTCTTACTTTATATAACTAGTATGGTTAAATTGCATTTTCAATTGCCATCCAATATGCTCAAGATGTGAATGAATTTGAATTACCTTGGTCTCTAGGAAAGACATGATAGACTAAATTTTGTTGATCTTTTCCAAAATTCTATCAATACTAACGGTTAAGAAACTGTTATACAACTCTTGTGCACTCTGACTAATGAACCTCTTCCTCATGGTTTCTTCCTTCTTCTTCAAGTCCATCTCCAATGAAGACATTTTCTCTAAGTCTCTCTTTCACTTAGAATTTTAGGGCAAAAAATGATCTGGGGTGAAATTCTTTCACAAAACCCTTCTGTTTATAAGCCTAAATCTCTCAAATAACTCCTAAGCACGTTCAGGAACTGCCTTAGCACATTTTTGCAAACTAATTGGCTGTTATACCTTCTAGAATCCGAATTTTGCACATCTGTTTAAACTGTCGTGCTTAGGCGTCGGTGCACATTTTTGCACTGGTCAACTTAACGTCTAAACTCTCATTCTAAAATGTTTGGGTCACTAAATATAGTCTTAAAATCAATACTAACACATAATAGTCTCAAAAATACTTCCCTAATTTTCTTAATGACGTATAAAATAACTATCAAAGCAAAAACACAATAATGACTATGGGTTACCTCCCACAAAGCGCTTGGTTTTACATCATCAGCCTGACGTAACCAGTGCTTATTCTGGTTGACCCAACGTCATTCCATCATTAAATTTATGTTGATCTCCTATAAAATAAGGTTTGGTGCATCTCAGAATTAGCATCTTTAATATCCACAGCTCCATAAGGATAAACTTTTATCACAAAAAATGAGCTCATCCACCTGGACTTAGGCTCTGTTTAGTGCAGCTGCAGCTACGCTGCTCCAGGAAGTTGCTGTGGGGAAGCTGCTGCGGAGAAGTCGGCTATCTGTTTGGTGCAGCTGTGTGAAAATAATGGTGGGTCAGCTATTTATGAAAAAAAATGACCATTGTGCCCCTATTTATTAAAACTGTTTAAAAGTAGACTATAATAACCACATTTTTTTAACTTCAGAAGTAGGAATTCATTTCTAAACATAGCATCATGTTCAGATACACCAATGAGCTAATAGTGAGCCTCGAAAATGAAATATATAAGATTTTTGTGCTCAAAAACATATGTAAATATAAAAAAATTCTGTGCTAAATAACATATGTAAATGCATATTCATGTACTGCAAAACCAATATAATAGCATGTGCTACCATGGTGTGCTCCATGCATGTGCTGCAAAACCACTGAAAGGCAAAATTAATTGGATATGCTTATCGCATCAAAAAAAATACCATATCCCAAACTTCACACCACTGAATTCCAGAAAGTTAAGCAGATACCTCCATATTTTATAAATGAGCATGTTTACAAAGAATTTTAACATTAACAAAAATGTTATCAAAGCTGCACCATGACCAGTGATAGTATAGAACAAGTATTTAAAAAACACAGCAAATTTACGTGGTTCGGTCAAAGTGACCTACATCCACAGGAAAGGATTCAAACATCTTTATTGAGGCAATAGAAAAAAAGTTACATAGCTTCAAATCAACAATGACTCCTTGCTATAACCAACAGATAAGGGAACTAAGAAAAAAATTGTTGGGGCATCTTCATACATTCCATCCTTTTGTAATACATACAAACAAAGGTAATTGTACAAATTATAAGTCTTTCCTATTCATAAAGTAAGATAATGCATTCCATGTAGCGGGCAGAATCTGACAGGTTGGGTATGAACCGCAAATGATGTTAAACAAACATTTGGCCATGTCAAGCAGAGCTACTTTTAAGGAAAAAAATAGGAAACAAAATTGCTTATAGGCAAACACGTGCTCTTCAAATTCCACCAACCTTGCAAAATATGCTTATAGGAAACAAAATTTTATATCACTCAGGAAACTACCAAACCTGCTGCATTAGTTATATAAGAAGTGTAAGAAGTATAAGAAGTATAGGAAGTACAAAATTTATAAGCTAATGCATACTTCATTCAACTCTTATGTTGCAAAGAAGCTCACTTGTTGTAATGTATGTTTTATAAGTAGAAAGCTCATTCTATAGAGAGCAAATGACCAAAATCAGTAAACTACAAAACCTGCAAGTTGTATAATATTAAGCATAAATTGGCTAATTACAAAACCTCTCAAACCTTCATACCATGTTAATGATTCCTANTTGTATAATATTAAGCATAAATTGGCTAATTACAAAACCTCTCAAACCTTCATACCATGTTAATGATTCCTGACAGCAATCTTTAATGGCTAGAATTTTTAAATTTCAAAAAAGCATGAAATGACTAGAATTCTGCTCATACAATTCTGCTATAAAAATTCCAAGCAAACCAAAGCAAAAATATAAGAATTTGGTGCTATATCAACTGATGTTTTGTACTTCAAAGCAAACCAAAGCAAAAAAAANAAAAATTCCAAGCAAACCAAAGCAAAAATATAAGAATTTGGTGCTATATCAACTGATGTTTTGTACTTCAAACCAAACCAAAGCAAAAAAAATAACTTGGGTTCAAAACAGCTTTCTACCCGATGTTTTGTATCTTCATTTTCTTTAGATTAGGAGGCAAATAGGGAAACTCCAACAAAATATATGCATAATAATGTATATATTCTATTATACATACATACCACACAATAAAGAGGCTACATACATACCACACAATAAAGAGGCTATATTCTGCTATAAGAATTCTGCTTATACAATTCTGCTATAAGAATTCTAAGCAAACTAAAGCAAATATATAAGAATTTGGTGCTATATCAACTGAGGTTTTGTACTTTAAAGCAAATCAAGGAAAAAATAACTTGTAGTTCAAAGAAACCTTCTACCTAACGTTTTGTATCTTCATTTTCTTGAGCTTAGGAGGCAAATAGGGAAACTCCAACAAAATATATGCATAATAATGTATGTATTCTGCTATACATACACACCACACAATAAAGAGGCTACATACATACCACACAATAAAGAGGCTATATTCTGCTATAAGAATTCCAAGCAGACCAAAGCAACTATATAAAAATTTGATGCTATATCAACTAATGTTTTGTACTTCAAAGCAAACCAAAGCAAAAAAATAACTTGCAGTTCAAAGTGGCCTTCTACCCGATGTTCTGTGTCTTCATTTTCTTGAGCTTAGGAGGAAAATAGGGCAACTCCAACAAAATTATGCAAGTTATCAAGGAAGAGTTANATTTTCAATTGCCATCCAATATGCTCAAGATGTGCATGAATCTGAATTACCTTGGTCTCTAGGAAAGACATGATAGACTAAATTTTGTTGATCTTTTTCGAAATTCTATCAATACTAACAGTTAAGAAACTATTATACAACTCTTGTGCACTCTAACTAATGAACCTCTTCCTCATGGTTTCTTCCTTCTTCTTCAAGTCCATCTCCAATGAAGAAATTTTCTCTAAATCTCTCTTTCACTTAGAACTTTAGGGCTAAAAATGATCTGGGGTGAAATTCCTTCACAAAACCCTTCTATTTATAGGCTTAAATCTCTCAAATACCTCCTAAGCACGTCCAGTAACTGCCTTAGCACATTTTTGCAAACTAATTGGCTATTATACCTTCTAGAATCCAAATTTTGCACATCTGTTTAAACTGACGTGCTTAAGTGTCGGTCCACATTTTTGCACTGGTCAACTTAACGTCTAAACTCTTATTCTAAAATGTTTGGGTCACTAAATATAGTCTTAAAATCAATACTAACACATAATAGTCTCAAAAATACTACCCCAATTTTCATAATGACGTATAAAATAGCTATCAAAACAAAAATACACTAATGACTATGGGTTACCTCCCACAAAGCGCTTGGTTTTACATCGTCAGCCTGACGTAACCAGTGCTTATTCTGGTTAACCCAACGTCATTCCATCATTAAATTTATGTTGATCTCCTATAAAATAAGGTTTAAGTCTATGTCCATTAACTTTAAATATTTTCTCAGACTTAGCATCTTTAATATCCACAGCTTCATAAGGGTAAACTTTTATCACAACAAGTGGGTTGATCCACCTGGACTTGGGCTCTGTTTAGTGCAGCTACAGCTACGCTGCTCCAGGAAGCTGCTGTGGGGAAGCTACTGCGGAGAAGTCGGCTATCTGTTTGGTGCAGCTGTGTGAAAACAATGGTGGGTCAGCCGTTTATGAAAAAAATGACCATTGTGCCCCTATTTATTAAAACTGTTTAAAAGAAGACTATAATAATCACATTTTTTAAAATTCAAAAGTAGGAATTTATTTCTAAATAGAGCATCATGTTCAGATACACCAATGAGCTAATAGTGAGCCTCAAAAATGAAATATATAAGATTTCTGTGCTCAAAAACATATGTAAATATATAAGAATTATGTGCTAAATAACATATGCAAATGCATATTCATGTACTGCAAAACAAATATAGTAGCATGTGCTACCATGGTGTGCTCCATGCATGTGCTGCAAAACCACTGAAAGGCAAAATTAATTGGATATGCTTAACGCATCAAAAAATACCATATCCCAAACTTCACACCACTGAATTCCAAAAAGTTAAGAGGATACCTCCATATTTTATAAATGAGCGTGTTTACAAAGAATTTTAACATTAACAAAAATGTTATCAAAGTTGCACCATGACCAGTGATAGTATAGAACAAGTATTTAAAAAACACAGCAAATTTACGTGGTTCGGTCGGAGTGACCTACATCCACAGGAAAGGATTCATACATCTTTATTGAGGCAATAGAAAAAAAGTTGCATAGCTTCAAATCAACAATGACTCCTTGCTATAACCAACAGATAAGGGAACTAAGAAAAAAATTGTTGGGGCATCTTCATACATTCCATCCTTTTGTAATACATACAAACTAATGTAATTGTACAAATTATAATTCTTTCCTCTTCATAAAGTAAGATAATGCATTCCGTGTAGCGGGCAGAATCTGACAGGTTGGGTATGAACCGCAAATGATGTTAAACAAACATTTGGCCATGTCAAGCAGAGCTACTTTTAAGGAAAAAAATAGGAAACAAAATTTCTTATAGGCAAACACGTGCTCTTCAAATTCCACCAACCTTGCAAAATATGCTTATAGGAAACAAAATTTTATATCACTCAGGAAACTGCCAAACCTGCTGCATTAGTTATATAAGAAGTGTAAGAAGTATAAGAAGTATAGGAAGTACAAAATTTATAAGCTAATGCATACTTCATTCAACTCTTATGTTGCAAAGAAGCTCACTTGTTGTAATGTATGTTTTATAAGTAGAAAGCTCATTCTATAGAGAGCAAATGACCAAAATCAGTAAACTACAAAACGTGCAAGTTGTATAATATTAAGCATAAATTGGCTAATTACAAAACCTCTCAAACCTTCATACCATGTTAATGATTCCTAACAGCAATCTTTAATGGCTAGAATTTTTAAATTTCAAAAAAGCATGAAATGACTAGAATTCTGCTCATACAATTCTGCTATAAAAATTCCAAGCAAACCAAAGCAAAAATATAAGAATTTGGTGCTATATCAACTGATGTTTTGTACTTCAAACCAAACCAAAGCAAAAAAAATAACTTGGGTTCAAAACAGCTTTCTACCCGATGTTTTGTATCTTCATTTTCTTTAGATTAGGAGGCAAATAGGGAAACTCCAACAAAATATATGCATAATAATGTATATATTCTATTATACATACATACCACACAATAAAGAGGCTACATACATACCACACAATAAAGAGGCTATATTCTGCTATAAGAATTCTGCTTATACAATTCTGCTATAAGAATTCTAAGCAAACTAAAGCAAATATATAAGAATTTGGTGCTATATCAACTGAGGTTTTGTACTTTAAAGCAAATCAAGGAAAAAATAACTTGTAGTTCAAAGAAACCTTCTACCTAACGTTTTGTATCTTCATTTTCTTGAGCTTAGGAGGCAAATAGGGAAACTCCAACAAAATATATGCATAATAATGTATGTATTCTGCTATACATACATACCACACAATAAAGAGGCTACATACATACCACACAATAAAGAGGCTATATTCTGCTATAAGAATTCTGCTTATACAATTCTGCTATAAGAATTCTAAGCAAACTAAAGCAAATATATAAGAATTTGGTGCTATATCAACTGAGGTTTTGTACTTTAAAGCAAATCAAGGAAAAAATAACTTGTAGTTCAAAGAAACCTTCTACCTAACGTTTTGTATCTTCATTTTCTTGAGCTTAGGAGGCAAATAGGGAAACTCCAACAAAATATATGCATAATAATGTATGTATTCTGCTATACATACACACCACACAATAAAGAGGCTACATACATACCACACAATAAAGAGGCTATATTCTGCTATAAGAATTCCAAGCAGACCAAAGCAACTATATAAAAATTTGATGCTATATCAACTAATGTTTTGTACTTCAAAGCAAACCAAAGCAAAAAAATAACTTGCAGTTCAAAGTGGCCTTCTACCCGATGTTCTGTGTCTTCATTTTCTTGAGCTTAGGAGGAAAATAGGGCAACTCCAACAAAATTATGCAAGTTATCAAGGAAGAGTTATGTTAAGCAAGGAAAGAAACTATCATTTGCTGCTGCACTTGCTCCATCAAACCAATCCTCCAATACTTGTAATCCCTTAAGATTTAGCACCTCCAATGATGGAAACACATGAACCTTTGCATTCCAATGGAATTTACAGTCAAGTTGATTTGCTTTTGGCATCTTACAAAGGTACTCCAATGTAAGCAGGCAAAAGCTAATATAAATTAAAACTTATATAAAGGAGAAATGGAAAGAACAAGCCATCTAAATGCATTTTGGCTAGGCAAACAACAACAATATGATTGTAAATTCCATTAGAATGCATGGGGAAGCTGGAATGGAAACCAAGTAAATGGTTTTCATTCAAAAATACCACTATTTTGTTTAGTAATTATGTACAACATGCCACCCAATTCCTATGTGTTTACATATCTACCACCAAAAGTTTGGATTTTTTTTTTTATATTAATACCTAACATATCCTTCTTATCAATATGTATAACATGCCACCCAATTCCTACGTGTTTACATATCATTACTGATAGAAAATGGTTATAAATCCTTACTGATAGAAAAATGTGATACAAATATAAGATCAAAAAAATCTGAAATCAAACCTAATCATAGATAATTCAAACTCAAACCTGAAAAAAGAATCCAGATAATATAATCTAATGAACAAACTTCTAAATACATAAAAAAACTAAAATAAAACCTAAAATAAACCTTTTCTTAAGTGTCGATACTATTTGAGAGAAAATAATCCCCCCTGAAGGGTAATGTGATGAATGCTCTTAACGGAAGGTAAGATTTTAATAACCATGAAAGTGTTAAAAATCAAGTTGGACAGATGACAAATAAAAAGAAATTGCACACCATTTTTGCCACTATTAAAGTTGTCAGTTTTTCACTTGTAGAAGTGGAGCAACTATAAGATTCACTTGCTTACAGGTCTCAATCATGAATCCTTCAGGAACATGGAATAAGACCTAATACTAATAAGAGAAAAGAAAAGATATTGATGGTGTTTCTGCAGCACACGTGAAATTATGCTTGGCAATCCATGTTATTTAAAGCCAATGAGATTTCCTACAGTCCATGTTATTCTGTGTAAATCCTACAGACAAAAAAAATTCCCTCACTAGGGTTCAAGTGGGGTGAAGGTGCAAACTATATAAGATCCTTAATTTCATAAATGCAGGCATAGAACTTTGATTTGTCAAATATCTCCGCACTTGATAAAGCATTTCAAATGCAAAGGAATTATTTCAATTATCACCCCCACATAAAATCAAATTAAACAAGAAGCCCCCTCTAAAATCAAGTCATATGATAGTGATATATATGGCCAAGTACATGTGAGAAATTACAGAATAATTAAAATTATGGAAAAATTCAAACAAACATGAACAAAAATAACATATTCATGAATTACTATCATATCCCTCATTGCATTTTGTCCATATTAAATAAAATTGTATCTAGGATTCTAACATATACTGTAGCACAAACTGAACACTACGAAACTTAGAAAAACTTTGCTCTTATACCATGAATTACACATGCCAACGATTCTCAAATGTAAATTTTGCAATACATTATACGTTCTACATAGTATATTAAGCACATAAGAATTAATTCTCATTTTAACCAGAAAATTAAAGTAAAATGTAAGCACAAAACCACAAATAAAAATTGATTTAAATGTATGATTTTCATATCAGGCTTCTACTTTGTAAAAAAAAAATAATAAATGTGTTTTAAATAGTATTTTAAGCACCTAATTAATATAAATGTAACTCTTCTCGATGAGGAATAAATGAATTGTAAGAAAAAGAAAACAACGTAATAGATAAATATTAAGTTGAATAAAAATCAGTGTAGCAATATTTTTAATAATATTAAACTAATAAATTCTCAAATTCTTCATTTATAGGCATACTATCTCATCAGTAATTTGTTCCCTCAGCTCTACCATCTTGTTTGCACCTTCCCCATCTACAGTGAAGGCAATGGAAGCCTCGGTCTCATCCTCTGTGAAAGACTGACCTAGCTAGTATTCAAATACTTCCAAAGGCACATTTTCTTCATCCTCTCCTGCCAAATGGAAGTTGACATCGCTATGGGAATGGTGTCTTCTTATGTAATTATGAAGAGTCATTGTAGCAAAGACAATCTGTACCTACTTTAAAAAATTATAGGGAGACATATCACGGAGTATCACCCATTTCTTTTTCCAGACACCAAAAATCCTCTCAATTACACCACGTAGCGATGAATGTCGTTTATTAAACATTTCATTTCTTCCTCGTATGACATTACTTGCACGTGCAAAGTCTATAATGTGATATCTCGTATCAGGAAATGGCTTTAAATACCCTCGTTGCAATGGGTAACCAGCATCAACCAAGTAATACTTGCCTAATAAATAGAACAATTAGTATGGAAATTTAAGTTATTATTGGGATCCTAAGTAATATTTACCTAATAAATTGAAAATTTTGTATGAGTTTGATCCCGAGTGTACCTGCAGGTGGATCTGGAAAGTTGTTATTGGGATCCCACATCGAGATGTCGAAGGCGAGAGGTGAGACATTGCGGGAAAAATATTGCTAGGTTAGAGCAGAGGGGACAATCACAAATATTTAGCGGGTGAAAGCTGAGGTCGCGGGGTTGATCTCACAGCCCGCTTTCTGCCCTCTTTGACATCCTTCTGCCGCAAAGTTGGAAGCCAAACAGTAACGTTTTGCGATTTGTTGTCGCGCCGCGTGAGAAAAGCTGCCCCAAATAGAGCCTTAAGTTTGTCTGGAAATAATCTTAATCTTGTATTATATAGCAAAACTTGTTGCCCTAACTTAAAATTTTCAGTAAGAATCTTTCGATCATCCCACATCTTCATCTTTTCTTTGTAAATCTTAGCACTTTCAAAAGATTCATTCATTATCTTTTCAAGCTCATTTAATTGCAATAACCTTTTCTCACCAGCATCTTTCAAATTATAATTGAACTATTTAATGACCCAATATACTTTATGCTCAAGCTTAATTAGCAAGTGACAAGATTTTCCAAATATTAGTTTATATAGGGACATTCTTATACGACTTCTATATACATTCCTATATGTCCAGAAAGCATAGTCAATTTGACTGACTAATACATTTTTTTTATTCATAGATTTTCCATAATTATTTTAACTTTTTGATTGAATAATTTGACAAAACTACTTGGCTGAGGATGATAAGCAGTAGCAATCCTATGATTTATATGATATTTTCTTAATAACTTCTCCATTATGGTATTTCTGAAATGACTTCCCCAATCAGTAATGATAACTCTCAGCATCACAATCTATAAAATATGTTCATTTTCAAAAATTTGGCAACACTTTTAGCATCACATCGAGGTAAAGCAACAACTTCTATCCATTTGGATACATAGTCCACTGCTAATAGAATATATAAATTTCCAAACGATGGTATAAATGGTTCCATGAAAACTAATCCTCAAGCATCAAATATCTCATTTCTTTTAGAAATATTGCCTACTCGTTAACATCAATCACAAGCTTTGATATAAGCATTAACATCTTCAAAAATTGTAGGCCAATAGAATCCATATTGTAAAATTTTGTATGTTGTTTTATCAACATCAAAATGTCCCCCAAAATCAGAATTATGACATTTTTGGGTTATCTCATAAGTTTCTTCTAAAGGTACACATCTTCAAATAATCAGATCATTTCCTTGTATATATAAAAATGGGTCATCCCAATAATAACTCTTAGCTTCAGAAATAAATTTCCTGTTCTATTGGTATGTCATTCCATAGGATATAATAAAACTAACACGAAAGTTTACAATGCAACATACCACGGAACACACTACTCATTAATAGTGAACAATTTTTCATCTAGAAAATGTTCATTAATTTCTTTTTTCAAAATAGAGTGGTTATTCTAATTCAAGCCTATACAAATGATCAACAATTTTTTTTTCAATTTCCTTTCAATATATTATTTCAATCAAATTCTTGCAAAAGAAGAATCCATCTTATAAGTCTAGGTTTAGCATCCTTCTTTTTCTTANTAAGTTCTCAAATTCTTCATTTATAGGCATACTATCTCATCAGTAATTTGTTCCCTCAGCTCTACCATCTTGCTTGCACCTTCCCCATCTACAGTGAAGGCAATGGAAGCCTCAGTCTCATCCTCTGTGAAAGACTGACCTAGCTAGTATTCAAATGCTTCCGAAGGCACATTTTCTTCATCCTCTTCCGCCAAATGGAAGTTGACATCGCTATGGGAATGGTGTCTTCTTATGTAATTATGAAGAGTCATTGTAGTAAAGACAATCTGTACCTGCTTCAAAAAATTATAGGGAGGCATATCACGGAGTATCACCCATTTCTTTTTCCAGACACCAAAAGTCCTCTCAATTACACCACGTAGCGATGAATGTTGTTTATTAAACATTTCATTTCTTCCTCGTATGACATTACTTGCACGTGCAAAGTCTGTAATGTGATATCTCGTATCAGGAAATGGCTTCAAATACCCTCGTTGCAATGGGTAACCAGCATCAACCAAGTAATACTTGCCTAATAAATGGAACAATTAGTATGGAAATTTAAGTTATTATTGGGATCCCAAGTAATATTTACCTAATAAATTGAAAATTTTGTATGAGTTTGATCCCGAGTGTACCTGCAGGTGGATGTGGAAGTTGTTATTGGGATCCCATATCGAGATGTCAAAGGCGAGAGGCGAGACAGTGCGGGAAAAATATCGCTAGGTTAGAGCAGAGGCAACAATCACAAATATTTAGCGGGTGAAAGCTGAGGCCGCGGGGTTGATCCTGCGGCCCGCTTTCTACCCTCTTTGACATCCTTCTGCCGCAAAGTTGGAAGCCAAACAGTAACTTTTTGCGATTTGTTGTCGCGCCGCGTGAGAAAAGCTGCCCCAAACAGAGCCTTAAGTTTGCCTGGAAATAATCTTAATCTTGTATTATATAGCAAAACTTGTTGCCCTAACTTAAAATTTTCAGTAAGAATCTTTCGATCATCCCACATCTTCATCTTTTCTTCGTAAATCTTAGCACTTTCAAAAGATTCATTCGTTATCTTTTCAAGCTCATTTAATTGCAATAACCTTTTCTCACCAGCATCTTTCAAATTATAATTGAACTATTTAATGACCCAATATACTTTATGCTCAAGCTTAACTAGCAAGTGACAAGATTTTCCAAATATTAGCCTATATGGGGACATTCTTATAGGACTTCTATATGCATTCCTATAAGTCCACAAAGCATAGTCAAGTTTGACTGACTAATCCATTTTTTTTATTCATAGATTTTTCATAATTATTTTAACTTTTTGATTGAATAATTTCACAAAACTACTTGGCTGAGGATGATAAGCAGTAGCAATTCTATGATTTATATGATATTTTTTTAATAACTTCTCCATTATGGTATTTCTGAAATGACTTCCCCAATCAGTAATGATAACTCTCAGAATCCCAATCTACNATAACTTGCGGTTCAAAACAGCCTTCTACCCGATGTTTTGTATCTTCATTTTCTTTAGATTAGGAGGCAAATAGGGCAACTCCAACAAAATATATGCATAATAATGTATATATTCTGTTATACATACATACCACACAATAAAGAGGCTACATACATACCACACAATAAAGAGGCTATATTCTGTTATAAAAATTCTGCTTATACAATTCTGCTATAAGAATTCTAAGCAAACTAAAGCAAATATATAAGAATTGGTGCTATATCAACTGAGGTTTTGTACTTTAAAGCAAATCAAAGAAAAAAAATAACTTGTAGTTCAAAGAAACCTTCTACCTAACGTTTTGTATCTTCATTTTCTTGAGCTTAGGAGGCAAATAGGGAAACTCCAACAAAATATATGCATAATAATGTATGTATTCTGCTATACATACACACCACACAATAAAGAGGCTACATACATACCACACAATAAAGAGGCTATATTCTGCTATAAGAATTCCAAGCAGACCAAAGCAACTGTATAAAAATTTGATGTTATATCAACTGATGTTTTGTACTTCAAAGCAAACCAAAGCAAAAAAATAACTTGCAGTTCAAAGCGGCCTTCTACCAGATGTTTTGTATCTTCATTTTCTTGAGCTTAGGAGGAAAATAGGGCAACTCCAACAAAATTAGGCAAGTTATCGAGGAAGAGTTATGTTAAGCAAAGAAAGAAACTATCATTTGCTGCTGCACTTGCTCCATCAAACCAATCCTCCAATACTTGTAATCCCTTAAGATTTAGCACCTCCAATGATGGAAACACATGAACCTTTGCATTCCAATGGAATTTACAATCAAGTTGATTTGCTTTTGGCATCTTACAAAGGTACTCCAATGTAAGCAGGCAAAAGCTAATATAAAGTAAAACTTATATAAAGGAGAAATGGAAAGAACAAGCCATCTAAATGCATTTTGGCTAGGCAAACAACAACAATATGATTGTAAATTCCATTAGAATGCATGGGGAAGCTGGAATGGAAACCAAGTAAATGGTTTTCATTCAAAAATACCACTATTTTGTTTAGTAATTATGTACAACATGCCACCCAATTCCTATGTGTTTACATATCTACCACCAAAAGTTTGATTTTTTTTTTTTATATTAATACCTAACATATCCTTCTTATCAATATGTATAACATGCCACCCAATTCCTACGTGTTTACATATCATTACTGATAGAAAATGGTTATAAATCCTTACTGATAGAAAAATGTGATACAAATATAAGATCAAAAAAATCTGAAATCAAACCTAATCATAGATAATTCAAACTCAAACCTGAAAAAAGAATCCAGATAATATAATCTAATGAACAAACTTCTAAATACATAAAAAAAAGTAAAATAAAACCTAAAATAAACCTTTTTTTAAGTGTCGATACTATTTGAGAGAAAATAATCCCCCCTGAAGGGTAATGTGATGAATGCTCTTAACGGAAGGTAAGATTTTAATAACCATGAAAGTGTTAAAAATCAAGTTGGACAGATGACAAATAAACAAAAATTGCACACCATTTTTGCCACTTTTAAAGTTGTCAGTTTTTCACTTGTAGAAGTGGAGTAACTATAAGATTCACTTGCTTACAGGTCTCAATCATGAATCCTTCAGGAACATGGAATAAGACCTAATACTAATAAGAGAAAAGAAAAGATACTGATGGTGTTTCTGCAGCACACGTGAAATTCTGCTTGGCAATCCATGTTATTTAAAGCCAATGAGATTTCCTACAGTCCATGTTATTCTGTGTAAATCCTACAGACAAAAAAAATTCCCTCACTAGGGTTCAAGTGGGGTGAAGGTGCAAACTATATAATATCCTTAATTTCATAAATGTAGGCATAGAACTTTGTTTTGTCAAATATCTCCCCACTTGATAAAGCATTTCAAATGCAAAGGAATTATTTTAATTATCACCCCCACGTAAAATCAAATTAAACAAGAAGCCCCCTCTAAAATCAAGTCATCTGATAGTGATATATATGGCCAAGTACATGTGAGGAAATTACAGAATAATTAAAATTATGGAAAAATTCAAACAAACATGAACAAAAATAACATATTCATGAATTACTATCATATCCCTCATTGCATTTTGTCCATACTAAATAAAATTGTATCTAGGATTCTAACATATACTGTAGCACAAACTGAACACTACGAAACTTAGAAAAACTTTGCTCTTATACCATGACTTACACATGCCAACGATTCTCAAATGTAAATTTTGCAATACATTATACGTTCTACATTGTATTTTAAGCACATAAGAATTAATTCTCATTTTAACGAGAAAATTAAAGTAAAATGTAAGCACAAAACCACAAATAAAAATTGATTTAAATGTATGATTTTCATATCAGGCTTCTACTTTGTAAAAAAAAGAATAAATGTGTTTTAAATAGTATTTTAAGCACCTAATTAATATAAATGTAACTCTTCTCGATGAGGAATAAATGAATTGTAGGAAAAAGAAAACAACGTAATAGATAAATATTAAGTTGAATAAAAATCAGTGTAGCAATATTTTTAATAATATTAAACAAATAAGTTCTCAAATTCTTCATTTATAGGCATACTATCTCATCAGTAATTTGTTCCCTCAGCTCTACCATCTTGCTTGCACCTTCCCCATCTACAGTGAAGGCAATGGAAGCCTCAGTCTCATCCTCTGTGAAAGACTGACCTAGCTAGTATTCAAATGCTTCCGAAGGCACATTTTCTTCATCCTCTTCCGCCAAATGGAAGTTGACATCGCTATGGGAATGGTGTCTTCTTATGTAATTATGAAGAGTCATTGTAGTAAAGACAATCTGTACCTGCTTCAAAAAATTATAGGGAGGCATATCACGGAGTATCACCCATTTCTTTTTCCAGACACCAAAAGTCCTCTCAATTACACCACGTAGCGATGAATGTTGTTTATTAAACATTTCATTTCTTCCTCGTATGACATTACTTGCACGTGCAAAGTCTGTAATGTGATATCTCGTATCAGGAAATGGCTTCAAATACCCTCGTTGCAATGGGTAACCAGCATCAACCAAGTAATACTTGCCTAATAAATGGAACAATTAGTATGGAAATTTAAGTTATTATTGGGATCCCAAGTAATATTTACCTAATAAATTGAAAATTTTGTATGAGTTTGATCCCGAGTGTACCTGCAGGTGGATGTGGAAGTTGTTATTGGGATCCCATATCGAGATGTCAAAGGCGAGAGGCGAGACAGTGCGGGAAAAATATCGCTAGGTTAGAGCAGAGGCAACAATCACAAATATTTAGCGGGTGAAAGCTGAGGCCGCGGGGTTGATCCTGCGGCCCGCTTTCTACCCTCTTTGACATCCTTCTGCCGCAAAGTTGGAAGCCAAACAGTAACTTTTTGCGATTTGTTGTCGCGCCGCGTGAGAAAAGCTGCCCCAAACAGAGCCTTAAGTTTGCCTGGAAATAATCTTAATCTTGTATTATATAGCAAAACTTGTTGCCCTAACTTAAAATTTTCAGTAAGAATCTTTCGATCATCCCACATCTTCATCTTTTCTTCGTAAATCTTAGCACTTTCAAAAGATTCATTCGTTATCTCTTCAAGCTCATTTAATTGCAATAACCTTTTCTCACCAGCATCTTTCAAATTATAATTGAACTATTTAATGACCCAATATACTTTATGCTCAAGCTTAACTAGCAAGTGACAAGATTTTCCAAATATTAGCCTATATGGGGACATTCTTATAGGACTTCTATATGCATTCCTATAAGTCCACAAAGCATAGTCAAGTTTGACTGACTAATCCATTTTTTTTATTCATAGATTTTTCATAATTATTTTAACTTTTTGATTGAATAATTTCACAAAACTACTTGGCTGAGGATGATAAGCAGTAGCAATTCTATGATTTATATGATATTTTTTTAATAACTTCTCCATTATGGTATTTCTGAAATGACTTCCCCAATCAGTAATGATAACTCTCAGAATCCCAATCTACAAAATATGTTCATTTTCAAAAATTTGGCAACACTTTTAGCATCACATCGAGGTAAAGCAACAACTTCTATCCATTTGGATACATAGTCCACTGCTAATAGAATATATAAATTTCCAAACGATGGTATAAATGGATCCATGAAAACTAATCCTCAAGCATCAAATATCTCATTTCTTTTAGAAATATTGCCTACTCGTTAACATCGATCACAAGCTTTGATATAAGCACTAAGATCTTCAAAAATTGTAGGCCAATAGAATCCAGATTGTAAAATTTTGTATGTTGTTTTATCAACATCAAAATGTCCCCCAAAATCAGAATTATGACATTTTTGGGTTATCTCATAAGTTTTTTCTAAAGGTACACATCTTCAATTAATCAGATCCTTTCCTTGTATATATAAAAATGGGTCATCCCAATAATAAGTCTTAGCTTCAGAAATAAATTTCCTGTTCTATTGGTATGTGATTCCATAGGATATAATATAACTAACAAGAAAGCTTACAATGCAACATACCACGGAACACACTACTCATTAATAGTGAACAATTTTTCATCTAGAAAATGTTCATTAATTTCTTTTTTCAAAATAGAGTGGTTATTCTAATTCAAGCCTATACAAATGATCAACAATTTTTTTTCAATTTCCTTTCAATATATTATTTCAATCAAATTCTTGCAAAAGAAGAATCCATCTTATAAGTCTAGGTTTAACATTCTTCTTTTTCTTGAATTACTTAATAGGAGAATGATCTGTATGCACTACACAATGAGTTCCAATCAAATATTATCTAAATTTATTAATTTCTTCAGTACATTTTTCAATTAAATCACAAAAAATTATCATAATACATCTTTGAAATGTAGCAGGGGCTTTACATAAACAAAAGGGCATTCTTCTAAAATTAAAAGTACCATAAGGACTGGTAAACGTTATTTTATTTTGATCCTTAGGAGATATTTAAGTTTGGTGATAACCAATATTAAATCCAGAAAACAAAAGTATTTATGCCCAACTAGTCTATCCAGCATTTGATCTAGAAAGGGTAGTATTTATGCCCAGCCAGCATTTGATCTAGAAAGGGTAGTGGAAAATGATCTTTTAGATTTAATTTTATATAATCAATGCATATTCACCACCCTGTAACTTGTCTAGTAGGTATTAACTCATTATGTTCATTCACAGTTATAGTTACTCCTCTTTTCTTAGAAAAGCAGTGAAATGGACTAACACATGCACTATCTGAAATAGGGTAGATAATTTCAGCATCTAACCACTTTAAAATTTCTTTTTTAATAACTTCTTTCATAACAGGATTCAATCTCCTTTAAGGATCAGCCCTGGGTTTGTAATTCTCTTCCATATGAATTTTATGCATACAAATTGAAGGACTAATTCCTTTAATATCAGCAATTGTCCATTCAAAGGCTTTCTTAAAATTTTTCGATATTTTCATCAATCTTTATTCTTCTTCCATCATCAATTTTGAGGAAATTATAACTGGTAAAGTAGAGGAATCTCTGAAAAAGGCATATTTTAAATGTTCAGGAAGTAACTTCAACTCAAGTTCTGGAGGTTTTTTAATAGATGGCCAAAATGATTTATCTTTCT
>JXCR01145238.1:5154-36987 GCA_002079205.1 Phalaenopsis hybrid cultivar | reverse complement strand
AAAAACTTGATCCTGAAGAAAAATATGAATTTAACTTTTTAATTTAAATATATTGAGATACTACGCAAGTATATGTATCGTTATCAAGTAATATAGGACTTTTTGATTAAGACGTGAATATTGAACCCACAAGGAATTTATGCAATATGAACTTAGGAAGAATTTGTATTTTTAAAAAGATAATTATTTAAACTATAGACGTTCTTGCAATAATGAAAGTTTAAATATTTTTGGTATTTTTAATATTTTGATAAAGAAATAACAACTTAAGAAGATAACTAGAGTATTTGTAGAAGAAAAACACTAAATATGAAAATATCATTCTTCTTATCATGAATCAATAATAAGTATAGGAATTATGTTGTAGAAGTATGCAAGTTGTGTTGTGCCAAATAGAAGCAATAATATTCTTTACCCTTATTAGAGGTGTTATAAGGAACATTGGTTAATTTAAAGATTGAATAGTTCTGAAGACCAGCTAGGCAGGGAATATACTAGCTCTCACTCTAGAGTTCCCTCGATTCTCTCCACCTAGGGGCTAACATCTATTATCAGAACCTAAAACAATAAAACAAGTTGGGGGCTTTAATCTGTCACTTTAAAGTCCTCTAACTCTACACCCTTCAATAAATATTTCCCTATTTATTTGCACTCAATAATATGAACTACATTCTTATTCATAGAACCTCATATGATTCTTTTATTTATTTTCAATCAATCATATGAACTACATTCTCATTCATACAACCTCATGTGATTCTTTCTAATTGTTGACTGAGACAATACCAACCCGGTTCTTACATGTTTTCACAACAAATTTTAACATCTTGATTGGCCAAATAATGACGTAAATGGAGTGCATGATTTTAAATCATCACAACTTCTTCCAACATTAAAGATCAATACTCTTCATAACTTTCATCCCACTTAATTACTTATCATTTTAAGAAGCAGATAAAGAAAACTACTCAGAATCCATGGAGAAAACAAAACCACATTTTATTTTAAAAGAAGAAATCATTGTCGAACTAACAACAAGTTTCAATTAAAATCAAAAATAGTCCAAAAAAAGATAAAAACTTATCTCATGTCCTCCACCAAAATATTGAAGTTCATTTGAATCACTTCTCTTTTACAACACTTAAAATAAAAATAACAAAAAGGATAAAGTAAATACTTAAAGTGGTTCCTGAAAATCTTTTCGAACTAACTCCCCAGTTCAAGAACTTTTAAAACTTTCTCTTTCTAAGCACACTTTCAAAGTCTCAATCTTCCTTTGTTTATAAATCTCCAAAAGGTACCTTGGCATCTCTTCAAAATATGTCCTAATTCGATGTATTTCCCTAAGAGATACCTCCTTTCATAAATATTTTTGTCCTCGGTGGTTGTAACCACCTATAAAGCCAATAGATGTCTCAAATAACTCTTTAAAATTCAACCAAATGAGGAAAACCGTCAACTAATTGCCTTTGGAGCTTAAGCGTGGGGCCTCTAGCGCTTATGTACAACCTTCTCTGTTTAACCGGTGCTTAAGCGCCAAATTTGGCTCTTAGGCCCCAAAATAAATTTGCACATTTTTCACATATTTGTTCCAAATTTGATCTTTTTTTCACTCCTTTAAGCATTTTGCACTTTTTTACATGTATCTGAAAGAAAATTATAAAAATACTTTCCATTAAAGCGCAATATTTCAAAAACAGGTATAAAAATGTATTTAAACACACTATATATTTTAGGTGTATCACGTGCCCAACGCTAACTTTTTCTTGCAACCTGCCGACTAGCCGCAACGCCCACAATGTCGTTCCCACCATCAAATTTGGAGCCAGATTTGAGGATCTCGAGGTCATCCTCGGTGAAATTCGCCGCTTTTGAAGTCCAGGTGTCATCTGTTGAATTTAACCTAAAATGCCTTCAAGACTTTCCTTCTTATAAGAAGGTCAAGACTACTGCCGTCACAGCACCTACCGAGCCTGTTATTCCTGCTTCTGCTAAGGGAAGTGAAGTTATGATCATTGAAGACCTGACTGATGGGTTGGTTGTCCCATCATGAGTGTTTGAAATATTATCAAGTTCAAGGGCTGCCAGTTAACCCGAACCCAAAGGAGAAACCGTAATATGAAGGTTCGGAGGGCTATTAAAGCCTAGACTCCTAAAGAGGTACTTGTTGATGAAGATCCTCACCAAAATGAATCAGGATTACCGAATACTTATCCACTTCTGCAAGGAGGTAGATTCCACCCTTTAATGGATAGCAATGGGTACGAGAGTACCTAAAAGATCACTGTTATGTTACTGTCACTTCATGGAAATAGTATGGAGAGAAAGAAGTCTACTCCTATCACCCGAGTCAATTTAATTTTCAAGAGGCTAGCTGCCAATGAAGGTTGTTCAGTTAGTGAACTACTTAAATGAGTGGGACATGCAGTATCCCCTTGTATGAAAAAAGAAATCTTAAAGGAGGTCAAATCTACCAAACGATCACAAAAGTTAACTAAAAATATGCTTGCTTGCATTCCTGTCTGGCTCCGCTTAGGAAGCAGACTTGATACCGCTATTTTCATCACCGATTCTACGGTTACTAGGACCACAAGCCATCGACCAGTTAAGTCACATCTAGGTCCAAGAATTCTACCGATCACCCACTACAAGGAAGTTCCTAAAGTTCCAAAGGAAAATATGAAGAGATTGCCCAGTACTGTATCTGGTCTGCACCATGGAGAGCATACTTTTCTTTGACATATTGATGCTCCTATCGAGACACTCTGTCTCAAGACATCACTATCAAAGAAAAAGGTCATAGAATGAAGCCAGGGTCTGAAATATCTGATATTGTCGCAGCAATTGCCAGTAAGATGGAGGAACAAGTGGGGGAGGTCCAGTAGGGTTCTCCAGATCTTAAAACAATCCAAGAATAAATAATCAAAGAAAAGGTCAAAAAGCTTAGGGTCGAGATTTCCGAGTTGGCTCGAGAACATGGAGTTTCCATGGATGATGATGAAGATTTTGACTTTAACGATAACCTCGAGGAAGATTTCATGATTTTCATTGTCATTGAAACCAGAGCCACTGCATTTGCATGCAAGGCTCAACCTCTCATCGAAGAGAACACCGTAGATGAGCTGCATAAGGTTGTCCTCCTAAGGGATGAACAAATCAGCCAAATAGAGAAAATAATGGAAAAGATGGCCGCTGCCATGACCTCCATGGCCACAGTTCAAGGACAATCTCAAGTGCCACACTTAGCCTCTCCAGAGGTCAACCAACCAGAGATTATACATATCACACATGAAAGATAAGAAGTTGCCTCAGGAAACATAGATGAGCAACAAAAGAAGGATTCTCCATCGAGCGCCATGCCAGAGAAGGAATTTAAGCAAATGGTCGAGCAAGTTTGGGAGGCCTTAACCTAATCTAAGGGTGTTGCACTTGTTTTAAAGGGTAGAACTTACCTGAAAGAATTTGATGCCATAACCTACCCTAAGGGTTTTGTATCCTCAAACTTTAAGATATTTGATGGGATTGGAAATCCCAGACAACACATAGAACATTTTTGAGTCAGTTGTGGCAACAGAAGAGGTAACAAAGCTTTACTCTTCCAACAGTTTTTCAGCGGCCTGCNCTCCAAGAAAATCTTTCTTCTCTCATGAAATTTTGATAAACAAAAGTGAAGACTCAGAACAATCACAAAGAGAAAGCCATTCAACTCTGCTTCAACAGTATTCCGCCACTCTTTTGCAGCAAATTTGTGGGGGTTCTTTTAGTTCGCGCACCTGAGGTCGAGGCCGGGGATGTGGACGAAGAAGGACCAATTTAATTACTGAATGGACTAGGCTAACCATCAACCTTGGTGATGAAGACAGTTCTGAAGATGATATAATGATGATAAAATAGAAGAAATCTCAGTTCGAGATATCCTTAGAAGATGTGGAGAAAAGCGAATATGAGATGATGTATGATTGGATAAACCACTATGTGAACAACATGACCCTTACTTTGTTTCTCCCTCAAAAGGTCAAGAGTTTAGAGGTCAAGGAAGTTCGCAGCGTTGGTTCAAAGCTGATCAAGTTTTATCGTGCTTCTACCTCTACTAATCTTGTAAACCATGTAAATTTGGATGTTGATCCTAATGAATTAATGGAATTGCATTTTTATTACTTTTTGCTTTGTGTACAAAAGTTAATCCAGCAGGGGCATTTGCCAAAACAAATGCCAAAAGATAAATTAAAACTTTTTGAAAAATTATGGGATGTTAAAAGTCAAACTCCCAACTCGAAAGAGGGTCTCAAATTTGGTACAGTCGGACCAGTCGATGATTCAGAAATTTACATGGTTGTTACTAGTGATTTAAAAGAGGATTGCCTCGATATGGAAGATGACTCTACTGATCAGCTAATAGAAGATGCTCTGCCAGAATTTGAGGAGGAAATTAAATCAACTGCTGATAAATTGACGGAAATTAACCTCGGGGACTGAAGAACAACCCCAACCTACATTTATAAGTTCTTTACTCAACGATGAAGAATCCTTAGATTTGATCAAATTGTTAACAAAGTTTAAAGATTACTTCGCATAAAGTTTTGATGAAATGTGTGGACTGCTGGAAAAGGTTGCAGTTCATAAAATCGGGGTAGACAAAGAAATAACCCTAGTAAAAAAGCTCCCAGAAGAATGTGCCTCGAAATATAACAGCAAGTCATAGCTGCAGTGAAGAAGTTAATAGACACTAACTTTGTAAAAGAAGAGCAATACCCCACATGGTTAGCTAACATTGTGCCAGTTAAGAAGAAAAATGGACAAATACGTGTTTGTGTCAACTTCAGAGATTTAAATAAAGCATGTCCAAAAGAAGAATTCCCATTATCGATATCAGAAATGATGGTGGACATCGTTTGGACACATGAGATTTTCTATTTCATGGACGGATCGTCGGGATACGACCAAATCAAGATAGCTCCCAAGGATGCAGAGCTTATAAACTTCAGAACACCTATCAGGATTTTTTGCTACATAGTGATGCCATTTGGTTTGAAAAACGCTGGAGCAACATATTAACATGGAATAACAAATATTTTTGAAGATCTCATTCACAACTAAGTGGAATGCTACGTGGATGATTTGGTCATTAAAAGCAAACGAAAGATAGACCCTTTGTAATATTTGAGGATCGTGTTCAAATGACTACAATGATATGACCTTAAAATGAATCCCGTAAAGTGTGCCATTGGCATTTCCTCAGGGAAATTTCTAAAATTTATTGTCCTTCATCAGGGAATCAAGATCAACCCAGATAAGATAAACGCTATCTTGGAAATGCCTCCACCCCAAAACCTTAAAGCAACTACTTTCCTTCCAAGGAAAGTTGGAATATCTGAGACGCTTTATTTCTAATATCTCAAGTAGGTGTCAGCCCTTCTTGGATATAATTAAAAAGGACGTCAAATTCATTTGGGTAGAGAAATACCAGTGGGCCTTTGAGGTTGTTAAACAATATTTAATGAAAACTCCTGTTTTGGCACTCCTCATCCCAGGGAAACCTTTGATACTTTACGCCAAGGCCTTAGACGACTCTCTTGGAGCCCTCTTAGCCCAAGTCAATGACAAGGCTAAAGAAAATGCACTCTACTACTTGAGTCGCATCCTAATACCGATAGAGATAAGGTATCCACCTATTGAAAAGCATTGTCTAGCTTTGATTTTTGCTACCCACAAGCTTAGACATTACATGCTTTCTCATAAGATTACCCTAATCTCAAAAGTTAATCCATTGAAATATTTAATGACTCGAATAACACTCTCTGGACAACTAGTAAGATGGTCCATGATTTTATTACAATTTTATATAACTTTTGTTCCCCTTTGTGCTATCAAGGGACAAATTTTAGCAGACTTTCTCGCTGCACACCCACTTCCAGCTGGGTCCCCTCTTAATGATGAACTACTAGATGAGCAACTATTATAGATGAAATTCTTTAGTGTGCAACGCTGGGTGATGCACGTTGAAGGAGCTTCTTTAGTAATAAAAGACAAAGGATCAGGAAAAGTTATACCACTCAAAGTAGGGATTGGTTTGATCTTTATCACGCCAGTAAGTGTATGCTAAGGTTCTCATACCACTTGACAGAGTCATGCACCAAAAACGAAGCATAATATGAAGCACTAATTAGCGGGTTGGAGTTGGCAATCTCAATGGATATAAAAGATATTGCCATCTATGGTGACTCTCATCTCGTCATCCAGCAAGTCATCGGACAATACAAGATTTTAAGGCTAAGACTAGCAGAATATCACTGATATGAAATGTTTCCTAGTGTAACTTTCTACCAGATTCCTAGGGGATATAATGCCCATGCTTAGGCTCTAGCAAAACTTGCTAAGGAGCTGGCATGTCCCTTGGTAGATTATGTTGATATTACAGTACAAGCAAGACAAGTTTTGTCTCAAGTAANGATTCCTAGGGGATATAATGCCCATGCTTAGGCTCTAGCAAAACTTGCTAAGGAGCTGGCATGTCCCTTGGTGGATTATGTTGATATTACAGTACAAGCAAGACAAGTTTTGTCTCAAGTAGACCTCGACAATCTACACAAGCTTAGAAAGGAAAAAGAAATGATGGTTGTGGTTATTGATAACAATGAAGATTGGCTCAAGCCATTAATAGAATATTTGCATACTAGAAAGCTGTCATAGGACAAGTCAGTAGCACACCACATCACAAAGACGGGTTATGCCATATACTTTAATAAGTGATGCCCTCTATAGAAGATCATTCTACCAGGTGTGGCTATGATTTTTAAGCAAAGTCGAAGCACAAAATATTGTCAAAAAAGTACACGCCGGATTGTGTGGCGCTCACCAGTCAGGGTTGAAGATGAAAATGAAGATTAAGAGACTTGGATATTATTGCCCGGTGATGATGTCTGATTGCATGGATACAACTAAAATATGTCTCCAGTGCCAAGTGAATGTGGTGGTCTTGCACCAACCTCTGAATGGGCTGCACCCAACCATTACCTCGTGGTCATTCGAGTGTTGAGGCACAAACATAATAGGTCCATAGACCCTCCGTCTACTACAGGACACAGCTTTATACTTGCTGCTACATATTACTTTTTCTAAATGGGAAGAGCCAGTACCGTTATGAGAGTTTACGACACAGGACATCCTTCAATTCTTCAAAAGCCAAATCGTCTATCGTTTTGGAGTACTGCAAAGAATAATTTCCAACAATGGGACAGCCTTTAAAAGCACTAAAATCAATAATTTCATCAAATGGCACGAGATAACCTGAAGATATTCTATAATTAACTATCTCAGAGAAAATGGATTGGACGAAGCCTTCAACGAGACTTTGGTACAGATTTTAGAGAAAACACTGGACGAAAATAAAAGGGATTGGCACAACAACTTATTAGAAGCCTTGTGGGCCTATCGGACAATGTTCAGGACTCTCACTCAGTGCACACTATACAAGCTCATGTACGGGTTTGAGGCCATACTACCGTTAGATGTTCAGACTCTGTCTCTCAGAGTTGTTGTCGCCAACCAGCTTAAGACAGAAGAATGTGCAAAACTCAGACTCAAGGAATTAGAGAGTCTTGAAGGAAAATGACTAGAAGCACAACAATATCTGAAGCTTTGCCAGGCAAAGATGATACAAACCCATGATAAATTGGTCCACCCAAGGATATTTAAAATTGGTGATCTCATTCTTATTCTCAAAAGACCTATTCTTACACACCGTAAGATAGGTGGAAATTTTGAGCCAACTTGGGAAGGACCATTTGTGATAGAAAAAGTCTACTCGGGATGAGCCTACCAATTGATAGATTTTTGAGGTGAAAGACCCATGTTGCAATCAACAGACGATACTTGAAGACATACTATGCAACTTGACATTACTTGAACTGAAATCATGGAATTTTGATTATTCTAGGGATATTTATTTTGCCAAAACGTCTGTGACCCGGTCCAAAAATTTTGTAATAAAATTAACCTCAATATAATGAAAATTTTTGAAATTAAACATTTCAATTTACTCCTTTCTACCTTTAAACTTGATATTCTAAAAAATTAAACAAAATACTTACATGAATAAATAATTTTCTCATCAACATAAACTAAAATTTTCTTTAATAAATACTTTATTTTATTCTTGCTCACACTAAGTTTCAAATCACTTATATTTTTCCTATCGTCTGCAGAGAAATGTCAAGTCAGAGGCTGATCTTTGCTTTTAAAGATGGCTGGAGCCTCGCACTCAATGAGGAAAGCGCACCATAGAGCTGCACCATAGACTTTGACATGGATTTTAGTCAAATTGACNGTTGTGGTTATTGATAACAATGAAGATTGGCTCAAGCCATTAATAGAATATTTGCATACTAGAAAGCTGTCAGAGGACAAGTCAGTAGAACACCACATCACAAAGACGGGTTATGTCATATACTTTAATAAGTGATTCCCTCTATAGAAGATCATTCTACCAGATGTGGCTATGATGTTTAAGCAAAGTTGAAGCACAAAATATTGTCAAAGAAGTACACGTCGGATTGTGTGGCGCTCACCAGTCAGGGTTGAAGATGAAAATGAAGATTAAGAGACTCAGATATTATTGCCCGGTGATGATGTCTGATTGCATGGATGCAACTAAAAGATGTCTCCAGTGCCAAGTGAATGTGGTGGTCTTGCACCAACCTCCGAATGGGCTGCACCCAACCATTACCTCGTGGTCATTCGAGTGTTGAGGCACAAACATAATAGGTCCATAGACCCTCCGTCTACTACAGGACACAGCTTTATACTTGCCGCTACATATTACTTTTCTAAATGGGAAGAGCCAGTACCGTTATGAGAGTTTACGACACAGGGCATCCTTCAATTCTTCAAAAGCCAAATCGTCTATCGTTTTGGAGTACTGCAAAGAATAATTTCCAACAATGGGGCAGCCTTTAAAAGCACCAAAATCAATAATTTTGTCAAATGGCACGAGATAACCTGAAGATATTCTATAATTAACTATCTCAAACAAAATGGATTGGACGAAGCCTTCAATGAGACTTTGGTACAGATTTTGGAGAAAACACTGGACGAAAATAAAAGAGATTGGCACAACAACTTATTAGAAGCCTTGTGGGCCTATCGGACAATGTTCAGGACTCTCACTCAGTGCACACTATACAAGCTCATGTACGGGTTTGAGGCCATACTACCGTTAGATGTTCAGACTCTGTCTCTCAGAGTTGTTGTCGCCAACCAGCTTAAGACAGAAGAATGTGCAAAACTCAGACTCGAGGAATTAGAGAGTCTTGAAGGAAAATGACTAGAAGCACAACAACATCTGAAGCTTTACCAGGCAAAGATGATACAAACCCATGATAAATTGGTCCACCCAAGGATATTTAAAATTGGTGATCTCATTCTTATTCTCAAAAGACCTATTCTTACACACCGTAAGATAGGTGGAAATTTTGAGCCAACTTGGGAAGGACCATTTGTGATAGAAAAAGTCTACTCGGGATGAGCCTACCAATTGATAGATTTTTGAGGTGAAAGACCCATGTTGCAATCAATAGACGATACTTGAAGACATACTATGCAACTTGACATTACTTGAACTGAAATAATGGAATTTTGACTATTCTAGGGATATTTATTTTGCCAAAACGTCTGTGACCGGGTCCAAAAATTTTGTAATAAAATTAACCTCAATATAATGAAACTTTTTGAAATTAAACATTTCAATTTACTCTTTTCTACCTTTAAACTTGATATTCTAAAAAATTTAACAAAATACTTACATGAATAAATAATTTTCTCATCAACATAAACTAAAAATTTTTTTAATAAATACTTTATTTTATTCTTGCTCACACTAAGTTTCAACTCACTTATATTTTTCCTATTGTCTGCAGAGAAATGTCAAGTTAGAGGCTGATCTTTGCTTTTAAAGATGGCTGGAGCCTCGCACTCAATCAGGAAAGCGCACCGTAGAAATGTACCATAGACTTTGACATAGATTTTAGTCAAATTGATATGGACTATACGGTTCCCCTGATGAACGTGGTTAGCCCTCAAGAAAATGAAGGGCTACCATCACTACTAAAGTTAAGCACCAGAGACAGTTCCTCCTTGAAAGGGAAAATTGCTATAGTACAGCAAGACCTGATGAAGGGAACCAGTGTCCTACCGTCTATGAAAGCTACGCCGATCGGAGGCCTAGTTACTGCCAATGATGAAAGAGTGTCAGATGCACCACTATGGAGAACTCAACACAGGAACACTAACCGTAAGAAGCATAGGCCTTTCTTACACAAAAAGAGAAGACACCATAAAAAGATGGAAAACTTGCTCACCCTTATTCCTGAGGGGAATATATATGATCTAAGCATGAGAGAGACCTCTTCCAGTTTTCCTGCTACAGAAGATGAGTCCAGATTCGTTAAAGAGCTGGAGCTACCTCCAATTTTAGATGTTTTTTGTACGGGTAGCCCGACATGCAATGCTGAGAAACCTGCACATACACCAACTATCGGGGCATTTGTGGAATGCCTGGTCTGCAACGTCCTCCACTTGAAGCGCTACAGTACTTTTGAGGAGTACGTGTCCACCGACGATGGATTTCAGACTGCTGACTACCCGATGGGGGAACTATATGTCCCGCTGGGTACAAAGCCATATATCCCGTTGGATCCAGAGTCATACATTCCGCTGGAGACAGAAGCAACACGAGCTTAGATTCCCGCCGACGTTGAAATGAGGGAACTTCCTCGACAGCTGCTAATCGTCAGCATGGAAGAATACTAAAAAATGAGTACAATAACTAAAAGGAATTTTGAATTATATGAAGAATTTCAAGGAAAGCTCATTAATATACTATAAGGCTTGGAACTATATACCAAGGTCTTCTCCGAAAGTGACAAGAGAAGTATTCTCGACTACAATTTTTATTTAAGAGATAGGGGTCGAGCAGGCCTGCTAATGGAAAGAACCTATTCCGAGCCAAAAAAATGGATGTGTGGAAAGGGCAGGATCACTATAAAATGTGGCTGTTGTAACAACTTCACTAAAGACAAACATGAAAATCCTCCTAGGATTCTGAGACACGATCAGGTACATCTGTTACCCCTATGATAAAATGGATATCTAAGAGAATGGTCTGATGGAGCATACTCCCAGCTGACTGTATTCCCAACAGTTGTATTATCAACATATATGATGAAGGTAACTGCATACCCCCACACATTGACCATCTTGACTTTGTAAGACCTTTCCGCATGCTCTATTTCATGAGCAAGAGCAACAATCTANAGCTACGCCGATCGGAGGCCTAGTTACTGCCAATGATGAAAGAGTGTCAGATGCACCACTATGGAGAACTCAGCGCAGGAACACTAACCGTAGGAAGCATAGGGCTTTCTTACACAAAAAGAGAAGACGCCATAAAAAGATAGAAAAATTGCTCACCTCTATTCCTGAGGGAATATATATGATCTAAGCATGAGAGAGACCTCTTCCAGTTTGCCTGCTACAGAAGATGCGTCCAGATTCGTTAAAGAGCTGGAGCTACCTCCAATTTCAGATGTTCTTTGTATGGGTAGCCCGACATACAATGCTGAGAAACCTGCACATACACCAACTATCGGGGCATTTGTGGAATGCCCGGTCTGCAACGTCCTCCACTTGAAGCGCTACAATACTTTTGAGGAGTACGTGTCCACCGATGATGGATTTCAGACTGCTGACTACACGATGGGGGAACTATATGTCACATTGGGTACAGAGCCATATATCCCGTTGGATGCAGAGTCATACATTCCGCTGGAGATAGAAGCAACACGAGCTTAGATTCCCGCCGACGTTGAAATGAGGGAACATCCTCAACAGCTGCTAATCATCAACATGGAAGAATACTAAAAAATGAGTACAGTAACTAAAATGGATTTTGAATTATATGAAGAATTTCAAGGAAGGCTCATTAATATACTATAAGGCTTGGAACTATATACCAGGGTCTTCTCCGAAAGTGACAAGAGAAGTATTCTCGACTACATTTTTATCTAAGAGATAGGGGTCGAGCAGGCCTGCTAATGGAAAGAACCTATTCCAAGCCAAAAAAATGGATGTGTGGAAAGGGCAGGATCACCATAAAATGTGGCTGCTGTAACAACTTCACTAAAGACAGGCATGAAAATCCTCCTAGGATTCTGAGACACGATCAGGTACATCTGTTACCCCTATGATAAAATGGATAATTAAGAGAATGGTCCGATGGAGCATACTCCCAGCTGACTGTATTCCTAACAGTTGTATTATCAACATATATGATGAAGGCAACTGCATACCCCCACACATTGACCATCTTGACTTTGTAAGACCTTTCTACATGGTCTATTTCATGAGCAAGAGCAAAAATCTGTTTGGAAAAGATATAGATGTCGTCAGCTATGGTGAATTCAAAGGATCTGTGGAGATTCTACTACTAGTTGGTTCAGTGCTGGTTCTTAAAGGAAATGGAGCAGACATTGCCAAACACTGCATTCCAGGTGTATGACACCGTAGGGTGTCTGTGACTTTCCAAAGAATGGATGACAACAAAATGACATACAGATTTCGGCTAGACCTGGAGTTGGAAGAGTTACTGCTTTACAATCTATGAGAGGGTTGCACCTCTAAGCACATGCAAATGGAACTCTTGTTCTGAGGCATGGCTTAGTAGGTCGGCTCGATTAGGAGGTTGCCCCACCAGAGATAGACACTTAGAGGATTCCTTTTTACTGTATTTTGTCACAGTGGATATGATATATATATTAGACATGCTCAGCTAATGATATGTACTCAGCATGGGATATTTTTGGATGTATTTTTNGCTGGTTCTTAAAGGAAATGGAGCAGACATTGCCAAACACTGCATTCCAGGTGTATGACACCGTAGGGTGTCCGTGACTTTCCAAAGAATGTATGACAACAAAATGCCATACAGATTTTGGCTAGACCTGGAGTTGGAAGAGTTACTACTTTACAAGCTATGAGAGGGTTGCACCTCTAAGCACATGCAAATGGAACTCTTGTTTTGAGACATGGCTTAGTAGGTCGGCTCAATTAGGAGCTTGCCCCACCAGAGACAGACACTTAGAGGATTCCTTTTTACTGTATTTTGTCACAGTGGATATGATATATATATTAGACATGCTCAGCTAATGATATGTACTCAACATGGGATATTTTTGGATGTACTTTGATGCAGCAGCATAATTGTACTTTTTGAGGCTTTGGCCTGCACTCAACCTATAACACTTATTGCAGTTGATTAATGAAATCTCTTTCAGGATTTTGTCTTATTTTTCAGTTGCCCTTTAACGATGGATAAAAGCCACAGAGCCATATGTTGGTTTAGGACTACAATGAACAAAGAATAAAACAATAAAAAACTTGATAGTAATAAAACTTAAATAAAACACTCTTTAAAAAAATCAACCAATAAAAAATTTATCTTAAAATTTTTTTTTTCAAAAACATACTTTGATAATTAAATGTGATAAAAACAAANTTTAGTTGCCCTTTAACGATGGATAAAAGCCACAGAGCCATATGTTGGTTTAGGACTACAATGAACAAAGAAGAAAGCAATAAAAAACTTGATAGTAATAAAACTCAAATAAAACACTCTTTAAAAAAAATCAACCAATAAAAAATTTATCTTAAATTTTTTTTTTCAAAAACATACTTTGATAATTAAATGTGATAAAAACAACAAGAAAAGAAAATAATTTTGTCGAGTTGATTCTCTCGATTTCAAGATCTCTTGCTCTTTGCTCGTGTAACACGACTATCCTTGTCTGCACTAATTCTCCTCACATCTTCGCTTAATTTCACATTCTGCACAAAACCTCACAAAATTTCACACATCTTCCTCACCAATGTCAATCTTTTTACATGACACACACTTATGAGTTTGACACCACAAACTTTATGCATTATACCCTTACTCTCAAAGCTAGTACCCAGAAGTTAATATCCTTTCCACTACCTCCTGGGTTGGATATGGGCCACAGAGCTTTCATTCCCAATGTGACACAACCTTTTAAGATTGATGTAATGCCCCCGCCATGACATCCAATTCTCTACCTACATCTTCGAGATTGGTGCAATGCCCCCTCCACAGCTTCTGATTCTCTACTTACATCTTCGAGATTGGTGTAAGGCCCCCTCCGCGACTTCCGATTCTCTACCTACATATTAGAGATTGGTGTAAGGCCTCCTCCATAGCTTCCAATTCTCTACCTACATCTTCAAGATTAGTGTAAGGCTCCCTCTACGGCTTCCAATTCTCTACCAACATCTTCGAGATTGGAGTAAGGCCCCCTACATGGCTTCAAATTCTTCACCTACATCTTCAATATTGGTGTAAGACCCCCTCCACAGCGTCCAATTCTCTACTCGCACCTTTCAAGATAGGAATAAGACCCCCACCATGGCATCCTACTCTTAATCTTCAAGGTCATCACCTAAATACTGATTCTCATCCTCTACAAAAACCTAAACTTTGATAACTCAACACCACTCTTCAATAACCAATGAGAGTTCCTAATCCTCGCTGTTGATCAGATATTCACTTCCTAATTCCCCCAGCGGAAGCAAATAACACACACAATTCTACACCTACTTCTAGGTCTATTGACTTAAGAGTCTGTATTGCTTTTTTAGATCTCATCGGTTAACGCTAATATGCGTGGTGTGCTTGCCAACACACCACACCTATTGAGAGTCCATTTTTTTATCTCACTTTTAGTTGNACATCTTCCTCACCAATGTCAATCTTTTTACATGACACACACTTATGAGTTCGACACCACAAACTTTCTGCATTATACCCTTACTCTCAAAGCTAGTACCCAGACGCTAATCTCCTTTCCACTACCTCCTGGGTTGGATATGGGCCACAAAGCTTTCATTCCCAATGTGACACAACCTTTTAAGATTGATGTAATGCCCCCGCCATGACATCCAATTCTCTACCTACATCTTCGAGATTGGTGCAATGCCCCCTCCACAGCTTCTGATTCTCTACTTACATCTTCGAGATTGGTGTAAGGCCCCCTCCACGGCTTCCGATTCTCTACCTACATATTAGAGATTGGTGTAAGGCCTCCTCCATAGCTTCCAATTCTCTACCTACATCTTCGATATTGGTGTAAGGCTCCCTCTACGGCTTCCAATTCTCTACCTACATCTTCGAGATTGGAGTAAGGCCCCCTCCATGGCTTCAAATTTTTCACCTACATCTTTGATATTGGTGTAAGACCCCCTCCACGGCGTCCAATTCTCTACTCACACCTTTCAAGATAGGAACAAGACCCCCACCATGGCATCCTACTCTTAATCTTCAAGGTCATCACCTAAATACTGATTCTCATCCTCTACAAAAACCTAAACTTTGATAACTCAACACCACTCTTCAATACACAATGAGAGTTCCTAATCCTCGATGTTGATCAGATATTCACTTTCTAATTCCCCCAGTGGAAGCAAATAATACACACAATTCTACACCTACTTCTGGGTCTATTGACTTAAGAGTCTGTATTGCTTTTCTAGATCTCATCGGTTAACGTTAATATGCGTGGTGTGATTGCCAACACACCACACCTATTGAGAGTCCATTTGTTGATCTCACTTTTAGTTGAGGTTTAGTTTTACTTTTTTAGTAGCCCAGGGTCTAGCCATAGGACTTTCCTATTGACTATTCCTAAAAAACTAGAAAAGGAACCCTCACCATTAGAAATTCTAAACTCCCCTTTGCTCAACTTAAGGCTCTACATATTGGTCCCAACCTCTAGCACTTAGTAGGTGGGGTCATTAATGGGGAGCTCAAAGAGAGTTCCCATAGGACTATTTGACCTTAAGGTTGGCCTTGGGTGCTGGTTTAGAGCTAAGGCACTCACTTTCACTCACTGTCACTCACAATCACTCACAACTATAAACCCAAAATTTCTTGACTTTGATCCATTGCTCTTTTCGAAGACTCGTGTAGATGGTCCTCTAAAACCATTGGCCCTATGCTAAGGTTTAGCTAAGATCAGTACATAGAGGACCTAAATAGGGATTCCATTGGTTCATAGCTCATATATGGTGGTTGGTACCCCAACCCGACCAAAATACCCAACTTAGCATTTTGCCCCTAAATCCCCCAGATGACCTAAGTACCCTTGAAACCCCAAATTCACCCAAAATACCCAATTTTTTTCAAAAATAATCTCAAAACTTTTCAAAATACCCAAGTTACCCAAAACTACCCAAAAATTCCAAATTTACCTAAATACCCCCGAAATGGCCAAAATTACAAAAATACCCTTGGCACCCCAAATGTTCCCAAAACCTCCAAAATCACTCTACATGTCTCCAAACCCAATTTTTACCCTTCAATTGAACCAAATTTGGCCAAGTTGACCATTTTGACCAAAACCACCAAATTTCCTTTAAGGGCCCAATTTCCCTAAATTTACCTCAAATGTTCATCAATTTGAGCCGAATTTTCTTAAATTTTAAGTCTAAACTTAAATTCACCTATCATATTACCAAAATAAATCAAATACAAGCCTAATTGTCCCATGCTTTGAGCTCAATTTTGATCTAAGTCAAACCCTCAATTTTGGCCCTATGACTTAATCCCATCAAATTGACCCCATAGCCTACTTAATTTGCCCCAATTTGAATAATAAACTCTTCATAACAATCCTAAACACCAAATTTGACCTTAAATTGGCCTTGTTTAAGCCTCAATTTGATTTAATATTTGCCCCATATCCAAAATTTCCCAAATTCCCCTGAAATTGGCCATGCTTCCGAATTCCACCAAATTGATTGCCATAACCCCAAAATTGACACCCAATTTATGTGTAAAAATANGGCCATGCTTCCGAATTCCACCAAATTGATTGCCATAACCCCAAAATTGACACCCAATTTATGTGTAAAAATCTTCATGATGTTCCTATAGACCATTCTATATAATCAATTTGGAATTAGCCCAAGCCTATCCCAATCTAGACCCAAGTCTAGCAATACATACCAAAATTGACCAAAATTCCAAAATCCTTCAAATTGAACCCCAATTGAACTCAAAATCATTTCAATCCTTCACCAAAAACCTTCATTACAAGCATCTACACAATGTTGATCAATTAATTGGGCTTAAATTCATGGATAGCCTAACCCAAATCCAAAGTTTGGTCATTTGGACCCACATTGGACCCATACACCAAAATTAGCCTAGCCACCATAAAACCACCAAATATATGACTCCACAGCCACTGAACACACTCCATGGACCAGGCTAAATCCCATTAGACTAGCCATGGTGAGATATGGAACATTTGATCCCTAAATTAATGGATTCATGCCCATTTATGGGCCTTAACCAAAATTCTCCCCCACCATCACTTGTTATTAAGGGTTAAACATAATTAACCCTCCCACTGGCTCACGTGACCTCCTAGCCACCTCCCTGGCACTGCTGGCTAGCCTAGTCACCGGAGCACCTCAAAACTGAGGACCACCATCCCTAAATCAAACCCAATCTCAACCCTAGGGGCCAGCTCACCTNTAACCCAAATCCAAAGTTTGGTCATTTGGACCCACATTGGACCCATACACCAAAATTAGCCTAGCCACCGTAAAACCACCAAATATATGACTCCACAGCCACTGAACACACTCCATGGACCAGGCTAAACCTCATTAGACTAGCCATGGTGAGATATGGAACATTTGATCCTTAAATTAATGGATTCATGCCCATTTATGGGCCTTAACCAAAAATCTCCCCCACATCACTTGTCATTGAGGGTAAACATAATTAACCCTCCCACTGGCTCACGTGACCTCCTAGCCACCTCCCTGGCACTGCTGGCTAGCCTAGTCACCGGAGCACCTCAAAACTGAGGACCACCATCCATAAATCAAACCCAATCTCAACCCTAGGGGCCAGCTCACCCTAATTAATTCTTAGAGCTTCTTAGCCCACCACCTCAGCAGGCTTTGCACCTAAAGCCAGGCCCTGAGCTCCCCTCTTCGACCATGGCTATAAAATGGTGTCTTCATGGCCCAAAATAGTGTGTTAAGATTTTCTCAAGGAGAGCCTACCCAATTGCTCCCATAGCCTCTTTGAGATCCCCTCAGTCCAAACCAACCACCTCCTTGCCTTAATTCCAATTGTTGGAGCTTAATTTTGAGCTCGATTCCGGCCAAAAAGAGGACAAGTTTGGCCACACCTCTATAGTGCACCAAATCTCAATTAAACCNCAAGGAGAGCCTACCCAATTGCTCCCATAGCCTCTTTGAGATCCCCTCAGTCCAAACCAACCACCTCCTTGCACTAATTCTCATTGTCGGAGCTTAATTTTGAGCTCGATTCCGGCCAGAAAAAGGACAAGTTTGGCCACACCTCTATAGTGCACCAAATCTCAATTAAACTTGCCCACACCTTCACCACATTGAAAGAAGACAAAGCCCCATCAAGGCCCCCTCACAGAGAGCCTCTACCCTAGACTTTCATAAACACCTAAATTTGGTCTTGATCAAATTTGGGTCTAGGCATTTCACCACGGCAAGAGGCTTCCTCCCTAGCATCCTTGGACATCCATGAACATGTCGAGCACCTCTACNCCTCTACCCTAGACTTTCATAAACACCTAAATTTGGTCTTGATCAAATTTGGGTCTAGGCATTTCACCACGGTAAGAGGCTTCCTCCCTAGCATCCTTGGACATCCATGAACATGTCGATCACCTCTAATTGAAGCTTTACTTCTCAAAGTAAAGGTATTGAATCCCCCCTCTTCCCAAGCCTATTTTGACTCTCCATTGGATTAAGATTACTTTAATGGCATGTTTACGGCATTGATATATTCATCTCACTTAGACGAGTCTATAGGATCAAACACGAACGAGTTTGGTTGAGAAATGAGTGAGATCTTAAGGTTTTAGGGATAACGGTCACGGGTTCACACCATCTGAGGATGAAGAAGCGAAGTCGTTGGATGGTGCATGTATCAGATGGATGGCTAGGATCGCGTTGGACGGGAGCTTCATACATAAAGTGCGGGTCGAGTCAGTCACTACATGGATGGCAGCATCCAACCAGAGCATGCCACACAAATCTTTGGAGCCATCACATGATGTCATGGCAACGTGTGTTTATGTAGGAAAATAGAGACTTATTTAATTCAAAAAATGTCACCTACCTTCAAAAATTCATATCTCGGTGTAGAAAAATCACAAAATTAAAATAAAACTGTTCTATTGCTCAGTGAACAACGGGAAACAATGTAGAAATGGTTTGAAGTTTATTTGATTCATATTTTATTTTTAATTAATTAAATAATGTTCTAAGTATTTTGATTCTCCATGAATTCAAGTATTTCACCATGGCTTGATATTTTGGAATATTGTTACCTCTGTCATGGGGGATATTCCCTCATTTTTCCAAAGTTAAAGGAGACCCCTAGACAAAGATCTATATTTTTCAAGTTTATGCATTTGATTTAGAAAGTTAATTATAATAATTAGCATGTCGCTTAGAAAAATCCAAGAAAATTTTGGTAGGTTCATTTTAATCAGTGAACCCTAAGAAAAATTTGTTATGAGCTAAGTCATTAAGAACACACCTAATTTTTATAAAACCCTAAAATACAAAGAAAATTAATTTAGAAAAAATAAACATCTAAATGACTTGTTTTTAATTCTCCACTATAATTTAATGTTCAGAGGACTCCTCATAAGAATTTCAAAACATTTGGAGTGATAACCTAATTTAATTTTTGAAGTTAAATTCATGAAAATTTTTTAAATTGTTTCATAAGCACTTAGGAGCAACTGGAATATTTTTCCTAATTTTCTAAGTGAAGGAATTGAATTTTAAAGCTTAAAATAATTTTTAAAGGCTATAAAAGGATTTTCCTTAATTTCTCACTAAAATAATTCTAATAATTCAAAGAAAAATCTTAAAAATATGAATTTTTTTTTCTCTAGGTTCTTGGACCTTGGAGAGATTAAATAAAAATGTAAAACTTAATATTACACATTTAAAATATTTTATAATTAATTAATACTCTAGAGCTTAAAATAATTCTGATAATTCAAATAAAACTCAAAAAATCATGAAATTTGGTCTAAGTGATTCTCTGGTGTAAGTCTAGCTCCAATAAAAATTTCAAGTGATTAGGTTTTGTGTTGAACAAGTTATCTTTGAAAAATCCTATTTTTACATGTAAATGATTATATAAATTAAATTAAATTTTGAGAAAATAAATCACATTTTCTCCTCTGGTATCTTAATTTACCCATGAGTGATGTAGGATAAAAATTCCAAAGTGATTTAAATTAAATTTGATGAATTATGAAGTGATAGAGCCTTAGGGACAAAGGTATAATTTTGGAAATTTGATCTTAATTAACATTTAGGCTTAATTCAAGAAATGGAAATGGACAATCTTTGATCTTAATTAACATATTCAGATGATTAAAACATAAGGAATTAATTGGTAGAACCAATTTCACTTTTCTTAATAAAAGGATAAATTTGCAATTTCCTAAATCATTAAAATTTGAAGGTATACTAAATTAAATAATCCTAGACTTAGGGGTATAATTTTGGATGTAAATAGCTTACTAATTTAATACCCCTATTTGGTGTTCAAATGACATTCAAATATTTTGACGATGAATTACTATCACTTAAAATTCAATTTCTTTCAAAAATTACTAATTTATCCACCAAGGTCTTAAGGACTTAGATTTAGGCTAAATCAAATTTGGGTAAATGAGGAACAGAAAAGTGAATGTAACTAGAAATTGAACACCTTTAAAAAAACACTACAGACCCAAGTTAGAGCTAAAATTGGCGAAGTATCTTAATAACATCAACTTTCCCCTTTTAACTGTTTTCACCCACATAATTCTCAGATTAAATGACAAATGGTAATCACCCTACTCTTAGGGATAATTGAAACATCGATGATCACTAAGCACTAGAGGTATTTATAGGATGAATTACTAAGCAACATCGAAAGTTTAAATGAACTCGAGACTTTTCACCAGGCGGTGAGAGGGAAGTATGGACTTGGTTCTTCCTCCTAAACTTCTGGATAGCTCAGAGGTCTACTAAACTTAGTATGTTTTACTTAATGAAATCATCCTCAAATGAATTAATAGGAGCTCACCAAGATATGATTTAGAATTTGGTAGATCACCGGAACCTTTTTTTCCCACTTTACATAAAATGCTTTTAATATATAAATGCTCTCACATGCATTTTAAGTTTTAGTTGAAAATGATGGTAAGACCAACTAGGTACAATTTTATTGTGATTTAATTACCTGAATTTTTTTAGTTTCCTGTTCTTTACTTTTCAGTATGTTGTTGTACTTACTTACCTGCATGTATTAACAAAAAACACAAACATGTATGTTAAACAACGATGTCACCCTGCATGAAAACCAAAACTGCTAGGATAGTCGTCAACCAAAACTAAAATCAACCAACAAAAATTCACCCCCACAACATTCAAAATATAAAACAACTCAAAATTTAATCACAAACATCACAAAAAAACAATTGTAACCAAATTAAGACGTCTCTATCGGATGATCGGGATTCCCTTAGAGGAGATAATCTACGGTTGTTAATGAGGTTTCCCACGGTCTAAACAAAAGTATGGAACTCATTAAGTTGAGTTTAGTAAATTTATTTGGAATAAATGAATCTACAATAAAATAGTAGTACCAGCACGAGGGAACCGTAGGATCCTAATCGGTGTCGCTCTGATCAACTTTAATATGCCCTAACTCGTCTTAGGATTCTGAGGTTTCCGTTCTTCATGACCTAAATCCTCATATCTTCCAGGCTATTTGTGTGATCTTTTCACACAAATATAAGCTCTAAATAAATAAATTTAGAAAGATGAAACATTTAAATAATTTGTTCTCAAAACTGAAGCCAAACAATAGGATAGACTGGGAAGTCACTGAGGTTCTCCTTCGGATCTATGACATCCTCTAGTTCTTCCTCCTTTGGATTCTACAATAAAATATTTCAAATTTGCGTCATTCCCATTTCACGCCACTTTGTCCGATTCCGTTGAAAAGTCCTGTCATTTTGAACTCCTTGAAGCTAATATTCCCTGATTTTTATCAAGAGTTTTCTTAAGTGACTTTGGTCATTTAAGATGTAATTAACTAAAGGGGCTTGCCATTATAGGAAGTTTTTCTGAACCCAACTTAAAATAAACCCTATTTAATTCTTCATATTAAATAGGGGAAATTATCAGCAAATAAAATGGTTTCGCAGACCAAACATATATCATATATTTCTTAGTTTATTTGATCGAGCCTCATCCTCAAGTATTGTATTTATCATTTGGTATAAGGTTTGAGCTATAGTGCTCTTTCATTTAAACTGTAAAAAGTATGTTGTCAGTTTAATTTCATATTTTTCTAAAACTTTTATATATATATATATATTAAAATGTCCTTGCAAAGTGGGTGACGGGATTTTGATTCTGGTGACCGACATTTCCAACGGGCAACTCCTCCAATAATGCCGACGGGAGACACTCTCCTAACAGGTCTGACTCACTATCCATGTGAATATGCAAATGCAAATGTATAATCAAAATGTATAAGGGACGAGTGTACCATGGGGCAGGGACTCAAACAAAGGTGGGCGTACCATAGTGACAGCAGCCCTAGGAGGTATGTCGAAGCGTCAGACTCAATGAGATGGGCATGTCATGGTGGTAGCATCCTGAAGGGGATAACATGTCGTGGTGGAAGTGGCCCCAAGAGGTGTGTTAATAGGGCAGTGACAAGTAAGAAGTAGGCGTGTCGTGGCGGTAGAAGCCCGAAGAGAATATGCAATTCAAACATATGACCATAATAGTACAAATATACAGATGCAAAATGAGATGCAATAATGCAATCATATATAAGCAGTACAATATGCTAAAATGCAAAAACACATGCAAGACAGCATGGTGGTCCAAGTAGTTGGTCAACCAGATCAAGGTATCTGGTCGAGCCAGAGTGTCATGCCAACCGACTTAATAGAGCTGACTAAAGTGAAGTGAAATGCTCGTTGGGCCTCTGCCGCTGGTTGGAGCAAAGTAAAGTGTTCACCCGACTAGGTCAGCATGACAAAGCTAAGTGAGATGCTTGCCGGGTCGAGGCGGCCGATCAGAGCGAAGTGAAAAGCTTGTCGGGCCAGGGCGGTCGGTCATAGTGAATTAAAATGCTCGCCGGGCTGGGGTGGTCAGACGGAGTGAAGTGAAATGCTCACCGGGCTGGGGCGACCGGTTGAGGTGAAGTGAAAGCTCGTTGGGCCGGTGCGTCCACCGAGCTGGGGTGACCGGTTAGGGTGAAGTGAAAGCTCGTTGGGTCGGTGCGACCCATTGGAATAAAGTAAAATGCTCGTCGGGCTGGGGCAGTCGGACGAAGAGAAGTGAAACGCTCGTCAGGCTGGGGCGGCAAGTTGAGGCGAAGTGAAAAGCCTATCTGATCGGGACAGCCGGTCAGAGAGAAGTGAAATGCTCTTCAAGTCGGGGCAGCCGGTCGAGGCGAAGTGAAAATTTGACCGAGCTAGGGTAGCTGGGCGGAGTGAAGTGAAAAGCTTGTTGGGTCGGGGCGGCCGATCAGAGCGAAGTGAAATGCTTGCCAGGTCGGGGTGGCCGATTGGAGTTAAGTGAAAAGCTCATCAAGTCAATGCGGCTGGTCAGAGCAAAGTGAAATGCTCGCTGGGCCAAGGCGATCGACCGTAGCAAAGTGAAAAGCCCGTCGGGTCGGGGCAACCGGCCGGAGTGAAGATAAACACTCGTTGGGTCGGGGCGACCGGTCGGAACGAAGTGAAATGCTACGTGAAATGANAGGTGGCCGGTTGGAGTTAAGTGAAAAGCTCATTGAGTCAATGCGGCTGGTCAGAGCAAAGTGAAATGCTCGTTGGGCCAAGGCGATCGACCGTAACAAAGTGAAAAGCCCGTCAGGTCGGGGCAACCGGCCGGAGTGAAGATAAACACTCGTTGGGTCGGGGCGACCGGTCGAAACGAAGTGAAATGCTACGTGAAATGCAAAATACAACATGCAAACATCCACATGTAATAGGGATCCATCCCTATGCTAACGACCTCACCGGGAAAGCTAGGGTCAACATATAGAAAAATGGTGATTGTCGCCTTTACTTTGGCAAAGCAGGTGGGGAACTTCTCCCCGGATCTCCAAGGGGGAAGTTCTCTGCCTTGTCGTGAAATGGACTAACGACAATGCTTTTCCAGATTTGACGACAACTCTGAGCTTTAAAAAATGAGCTAATGACTCGTATTTTCTAATTTTGGAAAGGCCTATTATTCAATCTTTCTAACAAGACCAGAGCAAACAAAGCAAAGAGGAGCGAACGGGCCTCCAGCCCTTAGGATTTTTTTTGTTAAGGCTAACAAATCAAATAGGATTCGCTCGGTTATCATAAGGGACTTGGTTGCATAAGTAAAATCCTATCCTGATGGCCACCTCTAGGAAAACAAGCGATCAATCACGCAGATGCGTTGTTGCTCCGACACTTGCCGATGCATGCACTTCTTGCGAGTGATCAAACCCGCATGTCTAATGTCACAACAACCTAGAGCTAGCTAGGAAGTAAAGTACTAAGGGGAAGAGGAGTTATACCATCCCGCGATTTGCACAAAGCCCAATGAAGTCCAGAAACTCTTTTGTATGCGGTTCAAGACTCTTGTACCCCTACAAACGGCGGCAAGGTTTGCTGTCCAGAAATGTCAGGATGCTCCGGTGAGGCATTTGGCAACTAAAAAAGTGAGGCCACGAGGTGGTGGAACACTGGTAACACGCAACTGGAATGAGAAAATCAAGGAAGAGCGCATGAAATCTAAAGATGTGCGCTGGAATGAGAATGCTTTGTCACGTGATCGACGCCGGCAAGGAGGTGGGCAGATGAGGTGTGGCTGACAAGGAGGAGGAACCAAAAGGGGACCGATCAGAAGAAAAAAAATCCAAAATGGACAGCGGCCATCTACAAACGAAAAAGCTCCACTGCGGAGGAGAACCCCAGCAAGGTCAATTGTTCTAAAGACCAAGAAACACCCCGCTGAGGTGGTCGACGGGAGGGGAGGGCTTCGGCACACGGCTGGCCAAGGAAGAGGAGCTCCGACGCATCTAGCTACCAAGATCTGTCGTGGGGAAGGTTGTCCGGCAGAGGTGGATGTCGGCGGCTTTGTTCGCCGGCGAGGGAGGTCAGCGACTGTGAGTTCGGGGCGACGAGGTTGAGTCTTGCAAACTTTTCTGGCGGGTGCGTGCGTTAAGGTTCTTGAAATAGAGAAGAGATGCATGGCTTTTTATATTATAACGATAATAATATATATTTTAGATTATATTATATTATAATAAAAATATTTATATTATTATAATTATCATTCGTGTATTCTTCTCCCGTATACATCCTCGCGGTAGAGTGCATGGCCTTTTTTACTAAAGCTGATGTTCCTGACGCATCCGAGCAGTCCTTTTCGCCATTCGGGGTCGTCTGGACCTTTTTTTTTACTATTGGGCAAAAATTGATAGTTTTCATATTTTTAATTTGTTTGCAAAATCGTGGCGTAAAGAACATCCTACTTAGATAGAATCGACGTTTCAAACACGCTTGCATAGTTCATTTTGTCATTCAGGGACGTTTGAGACCGCTCGGACCATCTTTTAAGTGATCGGGCTTAAAAAATAATAATTCACACATTTTAGATTTTCTCGCAAAGTCGTAGAGAACTGAACGTCCTTTCTAAGTAGAATAGATGTTGCAGAAGTGATCGTGCAATCTATTTCGTCATCTGGGCTCATCTGAATGGGCTCACTAGAGATCGGGCCAATTCAAGTCAATTTCGTGTGCGGCGTGAAAAAAAATATTTTTTGCCCGATCGGTGTCGTACGACCAACCTTCGCCTAAGCAAAAGCCAAAGTCTGGCAAAATGACCCTAGCAACGTACCCCTCAACAAGCGCTGAAAGGTCTCAGGTGGGTTTTTAAACTACCGGATGGCTACGGACAGGTCGTAAGCTATCCCGAGTCATGCAGGTGGACACCCTACATTCGTGACATCAAAAATTTATGCAAACCGTTCTTTTTTGTGTTTTTGATGGCTAGTCCATTGTCTGATATGACCCTTCGGGTAACTCTGAATCTATAAACAATGTGTGTTTTAAAGAAATAGAGGACCTATTTTGCTTTGACTTCTCTGAGTTTTACAACTTATGCCCATTTGAAAAAGTAATCTATAGTAGTTAGAAAGAATCTATGTCCTTTAGATGATGGAGGGTCCAGAGGGCCAACTATGTCTGTGCCTCAACATTTAAATAACCAAGATTCAATCGCATGTAATACATTTGGCTGCTGATGCAAAACCACACAATGTATCTAACATTGATGACATTTTATTGCAGTTTCAAGACAGTCATTCATCATTGTATGTCAATAATATCCCACTTTTTATCTTCATTTTCATTTTTATCTAGATTGGTGTGCACCACACAGACCTGTGTGAAATTCTTTAATAATTATTCAAGTGTCAGACTGGAGTAGACATCTTAACCACATCTGATCGAAAGATCAATGGTAAAGAACATCTTTTACTAGAATGTAAGACAATGCTCTTTGTTTAATTTTAGATGTAATGGAACTGTTTTAGGTAATTTTTTGGTTTGCAAATATTGAATAATTGGTTATCGCTAATCATCCTCTTCTTTGTTAATTACTGTCGCTATTGTCTCTTCAATAATTTTATTGAAATTATCATTTTTCAACTTTGGAGAGAACTCTCCATCCTCTTATAGAAATTGGCATGTCATCCTCTTCTGGATAAGCAAACTCTTTTGCAATCTTAGCTAAAGCATCTCCTAGAGAGTTGTCTTATCTCGGAATTACGAAAAATGTTACAATTAGAATTTGTTGAAGAAATTTCATAGTGTAATAAAAATACTGTTCAAGTCATGATTTCAAAGTTCTGTATTTTTTTGTGATTTGATTAATAATAAATTTAGAGTCTCCATAGATGCTTACTTCTTTTATTTTCAAGTGTATCATTAGTTCTAAACCAGTTATGAGTGCTTCATACTCATCTTCATTATTTGTGCATGGCTCGGTCAGATGATAGGAATACGACATTATTGGTTTGTTCGGAGTGATGAAAACTAATCATACTTCTTCTTTGCCACGTATAACTGTTTGCATGTCTTTGTCTTTTCGAGCAGATGAAGCTCCGTCAAAATATAATTCCCATCTTTGAATTTTTTATTTCTAATACTTTCTCAATGAGCAAATCATCATTAACAGGAGATTTAACCGGTATAGAGTGGGTTGTGGAGAATTCTTTTAAAATTTATCCTTTTATAGCATGCAGCAGTACAAATGTTATGTTGAACTGGAGCAGTATCAAAACCCATCTTGCTAATCTTCTAGAAAGTATTANTATGGAAATTGGTACTCCATGTAATTTGAGCATCCTAGTGTAGCCTCCACTTTCATTATCAATAGAATTGTCATTGTCTTTATTGTTGTTGAACTTATTTAGATTGTGTATGATTTGAGTATCATTCACAGAATCAAAATTGAATTGTCCATTTTCAAGGTTGGTATCAGAAATAGACAAGTTGTAAGCAGAATTGGAAGTATTATTATTCATACTAGAGATAAAGAGAAAGTCATACAAATTCAACAACTCAATGGGTTTTCTCCCTTCGTCCAGGATAACTATCCTAGTAGAGTGTGGAGGAATACAAAAAGTGGAAGATACGAAAGGAACAATAACCCCTATGTCTAACAAACCTCTAACCCTTTTTAATTCTTTCTTTTTATTTTATTCCTTGGAAGATTTTTCTATCGATGTTGAATGTTGAGCATTTCAAAAGTTTGTAAAAGTCTTCTCAAGAGATTTTCACTGAGCAGTATTTTCATTGTCATCATTGTTGGAATGGTTTTTGCGAATAAGTTCATCAGCCAAAATCATATTAAATGAACCTTTTTCAAGTTCTTGTAGATATTCTTTTGCGATTACTATATTCCAATCTTTGGAGTTGCATTCCAACCAATCTTTGAAGACAAAACATTCTTTGATTTTTATGTCTGAGCATCCAATGGTAAGGACAGTAATTCAAATTATCTTTCATGTCAACTTCTCCTAGTTTTCTAGCTTCAGGCAATTTAAATTCCTCTATTTTTAACAAGCTATGAAATATCTTTCCAATAGCTTCTATGTTGAATGGATATTCTTTGTTTATTCCTTCGGACATTGATTTCTTGTCTGTCGATGATGGGATTGATTTTTGAAATTGCATTGTGAAGGAGACTGTGATTTTTGTTGATTTATATTTTGTCGTTGCTTCTTCCNTATTTCATGTGTTTATGCAATGTCGACCATTAACTCTGGAATTGGTAAAGAAAATTTATCCTTTGGACAAGCTTTATTTAGGTCTCAAAAATCTACACAGACCCAAATTTGACCATTTTTCTTCTTTACAGGCACTAAGTTAGCCAGCCATGTTGAGTATTTTTCTTCTCAAATAAAGCTGGTGGCAATTAATTTCTTAACTTTGACAATGACTTGTTGTTCAATTTCAACATGCATCCGTCTTGGAGCTTGTTTAACAGGAATTGCAGTTTGGTTTATCCCAAGTTTATGAATTACAAATTTTGGAGTGAGTTTAGGCATTTCTTTGTAACTCCAAGCAAAGTAGCCTTTGTATTCTTTCAACAGATGAACTTTTTTTTTTTGCATCAATGTCATTAAGGAATGAACTAATAAAAGTCAGTTATGGATTTTTTTCCATTCCTAAATTTATTTTTTTTAGTTCATCCACTGACAATTTAATTTCTTCTTTAAATTTTGGTGGTGCATCTTTGATTGTAAGATCAAATGTTTGCTCAGAATCAGGTACTTCGGTGACAACTAGGCAAAATTTTGTGTCATTTAGAGGCTCTAGGTTACCGAACCCAATACCTTCTTTAGAGTTCTAATTTTGTTTGTTGCTATTTAATAATTTTTGAAATAATAAGATTGATCTAATTTCCATTGTTTAGGTTTCAAACCATTTTGAATAAGTTTTTAAACATACGAAGAATAAAGTTCAAAAGGGATTTTCATTGATTTCATAAGACTTTCTTCATCTAGTTTTACATTCGTCACGTAACTAGAACAAGTAGAATCAAGTCAAAATTTTATAGATTTTTTGTCCTGACCATATACTTTTTTTACCACTAAATTCTCAATTTTTTATGGAGAAATTAGAGTCAGGGACATAGCATGTATACAGTGACTAATTCGTTCATACATAATCTAAAATTGTTTTTTTTTTCATTTTCCTCTTCAAGATATACCTTGAACTTTGGTTTTTTTGAAATTATCAATGTTGTTTTTCCTTTTTTCTTTTTCTTCTTCATATTGCAAAAAAAAAATCTTGAACATTTATGATTTCTTCATGTCTATCATTGGATTTTCCCTCTCTTGTCCTCATCCCCGACCTCGATATCGGATGTGAGTTTGATGAGAGTTCTTATCCTTCGTGGGTGTTGAAGAAAATCTCTATCAACTTATTTTTATTTTTTGTGACCTTTTGTCACTCATTTTTTATTTATCCTTTTTTTTATGTATTTGGTTTCATTGCTACATCTCTAGAGAATATTGTTTTCTCTATTGAAGCATAGTATGTAGCATCCTCATGTATACAAATTTCATGGACTGATAATAGTTATAGATCTCATGTATGACTGATAATAGTTATAGATCTCATGTAATACAACATTTCTATCCTTTTTGTATATACTTAATGCATTGATGTAATGAAGAGGGGACCATCTTATGCTCATAGAGCCACTGTCTACCAACTAAGGCACTAAAAGAAGTTTCATGGTCGATGACATGGAATTTTGTCATTGTCACCAAATTTTCCATTTTCAAAAGCAATTTTATTGACCCAACAAATCGTTCCCTCTATTGTTTGAATCCTCGTAACATCATTTTATCTCTCGTTAGTTGACAAGCATTAATATCCAACTATGTGGGTTCTTAAGTTGATAATGTTAACTGAGGCACTAGGATCAATAAGTACTCTTTGAAGTGTGTATCATTAATATTCACTATGATGTATAATGGGCGATTATGTTTGGTCGTTCTGAGCAACATGCCAATGTAAGAGAAAGTTAGTTCTATTCTTCCAATGAGTAAGCCTCATTTGAAGAAGTGATAGCTAGTTGAGCTAAAAAAATTTCTGGATTTAAAAGAGCTTTTATCAGTGATTCCCTCATTTATTTGGAAAGAATAAGGGTGTTGTAGATACTCAAATTTGTTGGCAGTTTTATTAAAAGAGCTAATATGTTATATTCCACCTTGTTATGGGAGTTGTCGNATAAAAATACTGTTCAAGTCATGATTTCAAAGTTCTGTATTTTTTTGTGATTTGATTAATAATAAATTTAGAGTCTCCATAGATGCTTACTTCTTTTATTTTCAAGTGTATCATTAGTTCTAAACCAGTTATGAGTGCTTCATACTCATCTTCATTATTTGTGCATGGCTCGGTCAGATGATAGGAATACGACATTATTGGTTTGTTCGGAGTGATGAAAACTAATCATACTTCTTCTTTGCCACGTATAACTGTTTGCATGTCTTTGTCTTTTCGAGCAGATGAAGCTCCGTCAAAATATAATTCCCATCTTTGAATTTTTTATTTCTAATACTTTCTCAATGAGCAAATCATCATTAACAGGAGATTTAACCGGTATAGAGTGGGTTGTGGAGAATTCTTTTAAAATTTATCCTTTTATAGCATGCAGCAGTACAAATGTTATGTTGAACTGGAGCAGTATCAAAACCCATCTTGCTAATCTTCTAGAAAGTATTAGTCGAGTCATCAAATGTTGCAAGGGGTTAACTCTTGAGATAAGAGTTACCTTATGAGATAGCATATAATATCTTAACTTTTGAACTACAAAGATCAAACTTAAACAATGTTTCTCAATTGCAAAATATTTTATTTCAGTTGGGACCAAACAATGGCTTAAGTAGTATAATCCATTTTATTTACCCTCATCATAACTTGAGCTAGTAATGCTCCGAAAGAATTGTCTAATGCCACAGTATAGAGGATTAGAGGTCCCTAACACAGGGGCTACTAGAACAGGAGGTGTTGTCAAATATTATTTGATATTTTCAAAGGCATGTTCTCATTTCTCATCCCACACAAATTTGGTATCTTTTCTTGTCAAGGTGGTGAGAGGTTGACACTTATCTGATAAATTGGAAGTGAAACATTGAATGTGCGTTAGTTTTCTTTGGAATGATCGCAGTTGGGTTAAGTTTTTCAAAGGAGGCATGTTGAAAATGGCTTCAAATTTGAGGGGGTCAATTTCGATCTGAGGTGACACCAAAGGCACACTTTAAAGGATTAATTTTAAGTATAAATTTTCATAATCGTTCAAAGATGATTCTCAAATCATACGCATGATCATCTTTTTGTTCACTATTGATAGCCATGTTATCCACATAACATTTGACTTAATTGTAGATAAGTTTGTCAAAAATTCATGTCATAGCCCTTTAATAAGTACCACCCGCACTATTTAATCCAAACGACATTACTCGCAGTATATTTTGATGGATGTTTTAAAAGCTATATTTGGTTCATTTTCTAGAGACATTTTGATATGATTGTATCATGATGATCTATCCATAGAGGATAATATTTCATGTGTTTATGCAATGTCGACCATTAACTCTGGAATTGGTAAAGAAAA
>JXCR01145236.1:118521-128619 GCA_002079205.1 Phalaenopsis hybrid cultivar | reverse complement strand
TCAAAGTCATACAAATTACAACAATAAATAAACTTATCTCTAATTTCTCCCCAAGAAAACTCATCGAAAATCTCTAAGTTCTCCCCAAGAACACTCCTCGAAGTTCCTCTAAATCTCTTTCTTTCTTTACAGTATCTCTAATTTCTCCCCAAGCAAACTCCTTGAAGTTCCTCTAAATCTCTTCCTTTCTTTACAGCACATATTTCTCTCCAAGAAAACTCCTCGAAGTTCCTCTGAATCTCTTCCTTTCCTTACAACACACATTTCCTCTTCAAAGCAGCAAGGAGGAAGAAATCTCTCACTTTCCCTCCACTCTTACAATCTCTTTCTCCCCAAGAACTCTCCTCGAAGTTCCTCTGAATCTCTTCCTTTCTTTACAGCACACAGAATTTATTCCTCCACAAGCAAACTCCTCGAAGTTCCTCTGAATCTCTTTCTTTCTTTACAACACACAAAATTCTAATTTCTCCCCAAGAACACTCCTTGAAGTTCCTCTGAATCTCTTCCTTTCTTTACAACACAAGCAATTCCCTTCGAAACGAGCAAGGAGGAAGAAATCTCTCACTTTCCCTCCACTCTTACAATTTCTCGAAGAATTCCTCATAATATTGCTCCTCGAAGTTCCTCTGAATCTCTTTCTTTCTTTACAGCACACAGAATTCTTCTTCGAAGTGGAAGGAGGAAGAAATCTCTCACTTTCCCTCCACTCTTACAATCTCTTGAAGAATTCCTCACAATTGTTACACTCTACGGAAAGAAATCTCTCACTTTCCCTCCACTCTTACAATCTGAGGAAGAAATCTCTCACTTTCCCTCCACTCTTACAATCCCTCGAAGAATTCCTCACAATTTAGACTCTCTAGCAAACACTAATGGAGCCAGTGCTTTCTAATCCATGCGCACCTTTTATAAACACATATTGCATGAAATGTGAAGCTTCTTGCTGTAATGCTTGCCCTCTCATTTGTTTCCGCATTTTTGCTCTCAATAAATATCATTTAACAATTCAAAAAAGATTTGCGAGGCATGTATATAACAACCAGTTAGCACTTTTAAGGAGTGGAAAATGTTGATTTATTTGTGTTAACATCCATGTGAAGCATAGGAATAGAGTTGGAAAACAATTATTTCTTCACTTGAGTTCTTTTAAATTTTGAAAGCGAAGCTTGTTCCTATGATGAAACCATCATAATTTATGCTTGGATGACATCTACTTGAAGTAAGAACAAAAACAAAAAGTGCTATGTCTTCCCCGCAACAATTTCCTAGGGCAGCACAACTGCAGTTACCCCAAACAGTCCCGAAATTCTGCAACCTACCTTCACTAATCGGACTCGTGTTTTGCCTGAAAACATCACACGTTCCTCTTCTCCCTCTAACACTGTGAAACTCTCCCAACATAGTCGTTGCTAGAGCTAGCTAGCATGACAAAAATAGGACCGTGGCACTCTGTTCTTACCTAGAATCATTTAGAAATGTGACCTCTGTGTTTGTCCCACTTTCTTCCACCTCACTTCGCACCCTTCAACTCCTCTAAATACAGTAAATTTGTATTTCATGGGGCCTTACTATCCCGGATTTTAAGGTGAAATGGAGGAGTAACGAGATTTAAGATCCTCTAGAATTTATAGTGTCATTTTTTCTGTTTGGCGGGATTTAGGAGGATTTAGTATAAATTCTTCTTAATTCTTGTACCAAACAGCCCAGTGTAGAGCGGCGGAGAAACATATCTAGGTTTGTGTGGGATTGTTGATCTCATTTTTAGTGAGGTTTAGTTTTCTTCCTAGGGTTTATGGTCTAGCTTTAGAATTCTCCCTTTGACTACCTTAGAGCCTTATAAATGGGACTCACGCTTCATTTTAAAAATTCAACCTGCTTCTTTACCCTTTTGGAGTTTCACATGTGTGGTATCGACCTCTAGCACTAGGAGGTTGAAACCAACATGAGGAAACCCAAAAGAAGTCTCTATGAGATCATTAAGCCCTAGGATAGCCTTATGCATAATTTGCACCTTCGCGCACACGAACTTCACAATTCAAACTATCGACACATTCGTTTTCCACATTTCGCATCGTCGATGCCGTTATTTTTTGAAAATTTTATTTAAAATTTTTGAAATGATCGATGACAGACTCGAAATTTTAATAAAATCGAATTCAATACATTTTCACCCGATTGTCGACAAGAGTGTTCGAACGACCTCAGATGATGAAACGAACTGCGCCGGAGCATCTAAAATATTGAATTTAGCTAAGAACATCAATTTTGATATGACTCTGAACTGGATTAAATAACACGTAAATCGATGAATTTTCAATATTAATTAATTAAAAAAAATCTTTTTCACTTAAATTATAAATACCTGAACTCACGCACACTGCCCAAGCCGAGACCTAATTTTTTCAGCCGAGAGACCTCCCTTCGATCGAACCAGCACGTGCCCTACTTCTTCTGGGGTTCGGCCCGATCGCTGCCTAGCCGAGCTTCATTCCTCGCCACCGAACTCCATTCTTCCCGCGAAGCTTCCTCGAGGTCCCCAGGCCTGTCTATAAAATCCGTTGGAATGAGAGGGTTTGAGGTTGTTGAAGTTTCGGGGAGGAGAAGGGGGGAGATAAGGTGTTTGAAAAGTTTGAACTTTGTTTGATCCAGGCTGGTTTGCGCTCTTCCTTTTTTTCTCTTTGGATCTCAACTGGCTTGTGCATTTTTTTTCTTGTGTGCTCGGGACTGTTCGATTGGGGGTCCTTGTGCTTTCACACCAAGGTATGGATTAGTTGCTCAATGCTTTGCTGGATGATTTGTTTGTTCTTGCTTGGGTGTGCGGTATTCTTGCTCTGTCACTAAATATTCCTGTTTGCTGCTCCCTTACCATCCTCTTCAGACGTTGGTCATGGGCAGGTGGAGGATTTCCCTAGATTGAGTTTTAACTGCAGGATTTGTCACTATTGCAGACTTTTCTCTTTTGAGACCTGTGTTATGCTTTATTGATCTCACTTTTTGGCTGGACTTTTCGATGTTTTCGCTTGACTATATTTTTCTTGTTGTTTGGCTCTTCCATGAATACAGTGATAAATTGTATTTCTTAGTTTTTATTTTTGTTTTCTTGGAGTATAAACTGTTGATTGTGTTTTACTTGAGAATACGGCAAAGATCAGTGAAGCTATTTTTTTGCTAAAATCTATTCATGCTGATTGTTCAGTGCAGCTTGCTGCGGGAAAGCAGTTCTATGATATTATGTGCTTATTCCCTGTTCTCTATGATTGTACTCTTAATAATTTCACTGCTCCCCAGCTTGAGCCCTTAAATCTTAGCTGTTGGGATATCTTGTTTCTTTATAGAAGAGTCAGACATAGAGGAATTATTTGTTCATTAATGGAGATGGTGGTTTAATTCTCTGGATTGTTTTANGGAAGGCACAACAAAACTCGGAATTCATATATAAAAGCAAAGTCATACAAACTACAACAAGTAAATAACACTGTCTCTAACTTCTCCCCAAGCAAACTCCTCGAAGTTCCTCTGAATCTCTTCCATTCTTTAGAACACAAAATTCCTCTTTGACGCGGCAAGGAGGATGAAATCTCTCACTTTCCTTCCACTCTTACAATCTCTCGAAGAATTCCTCGTGATCTAACCTTAAAGTAAACTCTCTACACATTATTGGGGCTTTTGGACGTTGTTCTAACCTTCCAACTCCTCGAACTCTAGAGCCTCCCTCTCCAATTTTCGGCCAAAGTCTTCTTTTAAAGTTGTAGAAAAGTTTTCCCAAGAGTTGCCTAAGCATCCCTCCAAAAATCGTCCACATTCAATGCACCTTTGGAAATAACCGCTGATCTCACCATCAACAACATCGAGGGCACCGTTGGTGGGCCTTCTAAATTATTTGTCTGGAGTCTCGGGAAAATCTCGCTGTCGGCGCCGTTGGGCTTGCCGTCGGCGCCCTGTTTCAAATCTTTACATTTTGGTCATTTTCGCTCCAAATTCGTTCTTTTTTGCATCTTTTTGCTATAATGATCATAATTCATCATATCTGTAACAAAATATCAAAAATACATTTCTTTAATGTGCAATATCACCAAAAACAGTATAAAATAGGTATGCAATTCTCAACATATTTTACTTTGGTCATGAGGCGTCTAGGGAGCTTCACCTTCAGATTTCAAAAGAAAACTCTCCACAATGTTGTGGAATGACCTAGCTACAAAGTTTTTCTTACTTCCACAATTCCTCAGGATTTTGTAAAGTGAGTTGGTTACAAAGTTTTTCCCACTTGACAAAATCCAAATATTTTGATCCCTCCAATGAGGGTTGTAAATGCCAAAACAAGAGGAAAATTGGGATTCTGACACTAAGGTTAAGGTTATAGTTCATAGGGGAATCTCACAGATTCACTAGGAATGTGTCCAATGAAAGTTTCTTAACCTAGGACTTTCTCTAGAAAATAAATGTCTAATCAATAAGCATAGAGTTGTGCCGACTAGTGCCGACCAGCCAACTTGCCTAGCATGGGTGACCAAATCCATGATGACTGCACAAAGTTGGCCAATCAAAAGGCATATGAGTATGTCGACTAATATTGGTCGGTCAGCTTACCTTGTATGGACGACCAAACCTACAATATCTATCAAAATCTACTTCTAAGGCCAATTAAGAAAGAAATGCAAAAGTTTTCAAAGAGTTTCACCAACGTGAAGGTTGTGGAGGTTTGACGTTCATTTAGAAAGAATCTCACCTGGTGGTATAAGAGATGACGAAGCCCAATGTTTGTATTTTTGGCTTCGTGATGCCCTCATCGCTTGCTCTGAGCTGTCAGTTTCCAGACCACGTACCGGTGTAACTCGCAAGACATGCATGATATGGGGGGAAGGAGATATGTAATAATGATAAATGATTCTAGCATTTGAAAATATCACCAAAACGTATCTTAGTGAGAAGGGTTGGACCTCGCTGGTGGGAGCTTCCACCGCAAGGAGAAGTGTCGCGGTTTCCACTGTGGGACAAAGGAGGCTGTCGAGGTCGTTGGCAGCTCAAGTCACTGGCCGCAAGGAAAGGAAGCAACCAGTGTGATCTCTACCTGAGAGAATACATGCCCATGAGGTTACCGATTTCCTTCGTCTTTTTTCATGGTTCCGAGAAGGAGTAGCGACAAAAGAGGAAGAAAGATAGGAGTTTTTGACATCTCTGTTAGAGACAAACTGAGAGGGCTCGCATGCTACTTGAAATCTCGAGGAGGGCAGTCCAGCTCTCACGGTGAGTGTAAGAGGAAAAGGACTGCTACCGTGAGGGAGATTTATTAGTGAGGGCAACATCACCAAAGAGAGGAGACGAGGTCGCCAGCGATGGGGAAAGCCATGAAGGAGCTCATGTTGAAGCTAGAAGGGGCGGTGTGCCCTAGATACTCAGGTTGGAACCGAGAGGAAGACGACGGGGGGACGGTCAGTTAGAGAGGACAACACCAACATGGACTTTACTGGCGGGAGCATGGCGCGGTGAAAGAGGCGACTTGAGAGGATTTCAGACCGAGAGGGATCAAACGCGAAGTGGTATTCCAGCCGCGGGATGACTAAGTGAGAAGTCAGGACGACGAAACCTGGCTTTCGACGTCAAAGAAGGCGGACAGGATGTCGTCAGCGGGCGTGCCTGCACTCGGGCCGAGAAGAAGGGAGGTGGTGCGAGGGTCTGGACCAAATAGGAAAAGGGTTGGTTGCGATTAGAGCAAGAATTAGGTCATTGACTTCAGAGAAATAGCAAAATTTTGAAGCTTTTCTTTTTTTTATCCTAAGTTTCATTTTTTTAAATTTTGTTACCTACATTGATTTACATGCTCTTCGCTCGAATATGAAACAAAATAATATGGGTATTCTCTCTACGTAAAATCGATTTTTCGGACATGTTTGCATGGTCCATGTCATTCGTGCTCATCTGGACAAATTTGTCGCGAACATGCCAATTTAAGCATGTGTTTGCACATGATGTGATGAGCGGGGATCATTGGTCTAATCGAAATCGTTCGATAGACAAACACCAAATGGTCTTTCCCTAGGCGAAAGCTAAAGCCTAATAGAACGACCCCAATGCATACATCAAGCAAAATTTCATAGTGTTTGAGTGAACATTCTATACTATTGACATCAAAAATTGATGCAAACAAATATAGAATAAAACACGGGATACGAGCATTTGCTCTTGGTCCCCGTCACGTAGTTCTCGCGCCATACGCCTTAGAACCCATACCTGTAGCTTATTCCATTAGATGACTCTACTAAGGGCTCTAGTAAGTACATCAATAAAGTTAAAAAATGATTCAACCTACACGAAAACAGTTTAGTACAAATGTTATCAACATGCAACATGTCTGAGCAATGTCTGGTAGGAGGAACTAAGCAGCGCATGCAGAAAAGAGTAAGTATACAAATCATTAAATTGCTCCCTTTTTGTAAATGTATGTGTGTGTGCATACTTAATAGAATGACTCCATGTAGAAGACTAGTCTAATATACTATCACATATTTCAAAATCGGTAAACATGCAAGTACACCAAAAGCACAAAAGGTCACTCACCTGTCGAGTCTGGATCGCTATCAAAGCATGCATGCAAATGCAAATGTGAGCAAGCCTCATGCAAGGTTCATGATCGTGATCACTATGATGAGGTAGGAGCAAACATGATAGAAGGCCATCAAGAAAAAATGCAAATGAAAGAAATTAAATACATGCATATTACACATTCAACGGGTTCAGAGGCTCTAAGGCATGACCCGATTTGAGTGAACAACATGTAAAGCTAGTGGCAACCCAATGACGCCACAAGAGATGAAGGTTGCATCCTCTTTCGAGAAAATTCACATGCCACGAACCAACATAGATAGTCGACAATCACCAAAGAGATATAAGTGTCGAGCCCCAAACACTCGTGATACACATGTAGAGGAGACATCGTGGGTGCCGGTGCTCGAAGAGACACCTAACATGACATTTGTTGAGGGCAAAATAACATGCAAATGCGCTCATAAAAATACAGATCAGAAGCATTTTCATGCACACGTGTCGATGTTAACCAAGTTATGCACCATCATGCAAATGATGGAATGCACATGCAAAGCATACATCATACAAGTGATGTTGGTCGTTTGACCCATTGAGTCAACCAGGATGATCGACCCGAGACATCAAAGCTAAAGGGTTGGTCGGACCGAAGTGGTTGATTGGACTCAAGTGGTTGATCGGCTGAGCCATGGTGGTCGATCGAACCTAAATGATTATTCGACCGAGCCAGGGGCGGTCGGTCACACCTAAGTGATCATTCGACTGGATTAGGGCGGCCTATCAAACCTAAGTGATAGGTCGACTGAGCCAGAGCAGCCAATTGAACCAACGTGCTACATTCAACATGCAAAATGTAGAGACATTCATCATGACAAAGCATATGATGCCACAGAAATGCTAATGTCAGTTGTGAGTCATACCCACACTAGCACTCTCACATAGGTACCTAGTTTTCAACACATGGATATGCGACATAGCTACCTTTGACTTTGGCTACAGATGTGGGGAATTTCACCTTCTAATTCCTCAAATGCGAATATCTCCACCATTTATATGGTGAACTAGCTACAAATCAGTTTTCATCATACAAATCCTAAGTGTTCCAACCCCTCCATGGAAGGTTGGAATCGCTGAAACTAAGGGAAATACTGATTCCAACCAATTTTGGGTTCAAGCTAAGGCTTTTTGCAAGGATAACACTTGGATTCGTGTGGATTTGTCCACGACAGATTCCTATCATAGCGACTTTCTTTAGGAAAACGACCACAGAGTCCTGATCATCTAGCACAATTCTAAGACTAGCTAATGAAAGAAAAATGCAAGGGAACAAGAATATCACTTACACGATGCTTAATGACGTCCTCGATTGCAAGGATGAAGCTCTCATCAAGTAGGATAGTGACTCCTCTCCTTCTCCCAAGTCCGAGAGGAAGCTCTGCTCGCCAAAGAGAACGTAGTAGTCACCGGAAGCCTTTTCTAATGTAGGGAAGAAGCTCTTCTTTTAGAAGGAGATGTGTCGCCTTCCCTCACTCTTGATAATCTCTCCAAGCTCTCTCACCCTCTCATAATGTTTGGCGGTGAAAAGGAGAGAAAAGATGAAGGAAAAAAAAAAAAGATTTTGGCGGAGGAAAATGGAGAAAAGGAGGAGGAGGAGGAAGTTCTTTGTTTGATCTCCTCTCCAAGACCTTCTCCTCTCCTTAAAAACTCTCTCATACTTCACTCCCTTTTATCAAGAAATCTAAGAGAGAAGAAGAAGGTGGAAGTACTCATAAAGAAGCAAGAAATTTAGAAAAATGAAAACAAGGAGAAGAAAGAAGATGGAAGAAAAAGAAGTGTTCTCTTCTTCACTCGAGCTTCTTTTATCCAGAAAATTTCCTTCTCTCATCTAAAATCTCTCCCTCTCAGTTTGAAAAATGTTTATAGCCTCTCTCAAAATGAGCACTTCCCTCTCATTTAGTTTGGTTTGCCACCACAACCAAGTCTCCCACATGGTCTGTTTCACTGGCTGATTTTCTGCTTAACAGAGCTTGTAAATTTGATCTTCCTACAAGAAAATGGTTAATCTCTTCCTAAAGCCTTTTGACCCTTTCCACAAACTGCTTAGCAAACATGCAAAAAGTTCCCTTAATGGTCCTTTCCATCTTTGTTGAAATATCGTGATGCAGCGACCCTTAATGGAACAAAGTAGGTTGGGTGCATATGCGTCAAAGATTGGCCGCATATGCGCCAAAGATTAGCCAAATATACACCAGGGATTGGCCACATAAGAGCCATCGAGCTCATATGCACCCATCTCTCTATGTCGCATATTTTGTTTTGGTGCTTAGGTCATCAATCAGTGGTGCATATGCACCCCCTTACTATCTCAGGAGCGATTTACAACAAGTTTCGCGTTTATACATTAATTGGGTGGCGCATAAGCGTCATCTCCACGGGTAGACAGACAAAAATCACAAAATAATGCTTTTTTATGGTGTTGGCGCCAACGCGCCAATAAAGGGGCGCATATTCACCCCCGCCTACTGTGAGCACCTTTTTTGGGCTCATGGAAGGGCGCTTAGGTGCCATCGCCTTAAAAAAAGTTCATTTCATTTTTTTTTTGTTTCCTTCCCTTCCCTTCTTAATTGAACTCCACGTAGAGGACTCTCATGGGTTTTTAAACCACTACAAAAGCACCATTGATTAAAATAGACTTCCCCACGTCCGGATGGACGTCGACGACAAGCCGTATCAGGCAAAAATCGTTATTCATGGTCGGGTATCGCCTCGACGGTGACAACCTCGGGTTTTCACCCGGGTGCCCGTATGATGATTTTAATTGACTAGACACTACGAAAAGTCACATATTACTCAAATATGATTTTATATATCTAAATGAACATGTTGGAGCCTTTGATTGAAGAATTTTGGTGCCAACATGCGTTTTGGATCCTCACATGGGTGGACAGATCTGAAATCCAACTTTTCCCAACGATGTTCATGGGGGAATTTGATGATTCTCTTTAGCCACCTAAAGCTCCAAATAGGTGAGGTATGACCTTCAAACACTGGGATAAGAATTAAACATGTCCCGTATCGGGACCAATACTACCCCATAATGAATTCTTCAGGGTGGGGCAAAATCGACTCCAATCCTAGTTTTGTGCTTGAGACACATACCAAACTACCCAAACAGATGTCCTAGGCTATAGGAAGCCGTAAACGGTCATGTAGCACTCAAGTGGACACCAATATATATGACATCCATAAATGATGTCAACAAATTTATCCATAAATAACTTTTCTTGATTGAACAAGGAGGGTGAACGAAAATAATTTAGCTAGCATTTAAAATTTATGTTTGCATCAGATCAAAAGAATTTTCCATACATAATTTTCTTAACAAGCCAATAGTGCTCATAATTCTCTATAGAAAATGATTTCTAGATTGAAAAAAATTCAAGTGAAATGAAATAACTTATCTAACATGTAGTTTCATGTTTACATAGGCTCAAAGCAATTTTCTATATACACACACACACACACACACATATATATATATATATATATATATAT
>JXCR01145236.1:64660-118343 GCA_002079205.1 Phalaenopsis hybrid cultivar | reverse complement strand
TATATATATATATATATATATATATATATATATATATATATATATATATATATATATATATCCAAAAAACCAACATTGATCATAATTATCTATAAAAAGTTTTTTCACATTGAATCTTATATAAGTAAAATAAAATTACTTATCTAACATTAGAACTTTAATATTTAACAGAGCTTCAAAATATTTTTTTTAAAATAAACAAAAGTGCACATATATTTATCAATAAATTACTTTCTCTCATTAAATAAGAAGAAATTGAAAGGTAATAACTGATTTAGCATCTAAACTTCATGTTTGCATCAAATAAAAAATTTTCTCTTGTATAATTTTTTAAAGAAACCAATAATGCTCATAATTCTCTTCAGAAAATGTTTTTCTAGATTTAAGAAGAGTAAAACGAAATGAAAATAACTTATCTAACATCTAAGCTTCATGTTTACATGGGCTCAAAGTAATTTCTCATATATATTTTTCCAAAAAGGCCAATAGTAATCATAATTCTCCAGAAAATGATTTTTTTACATCGAGACAGATGTAAGTGAAACAAAATTATCTATCTAACATCATAACTTTATTATTTAACATAGTTTAAAAATATTTTTTTAAAAATAAATAACAGTGCTCAAATATTTATCCATAAATTATTTTTTCTTATAGAAAGAGATGAAAGTGAAATGAAATATTGTGTTTAAGATCTAAATTTCATCTACGTATCAACTCAAAGACATTTCCCATGTATACTTTCTTAAGAAAACCAATAGTGCTCATAATTCAGAAGCATTGAAATACAATTAATGTAATGCAACTCATATAATATATCTAACAACTGAACTTTCAAATTTCTATACAATTTCTCAAGAAGAAGAGAGAACAAAAGAAAAAAAGGTTATCTCAAACGAACCAATATTCACAAAATTGAAATATAGACATTAAAATGCAATTATTGTAATGAAACTTATCCAACTTATTTGTCAACTGAACTTTTGGTTTTTCATTGACCAATGCAATTTCTCAAGAAATTTGAGGGAATAAAAGAAAAAAAAATGGTAAAACAGAAATCATCAAACGACCGACAGCTAAATCGAGATGATAATAAAATGTAAACAATCAAACCATCAAGTCGCCCAACAAAAAAAATGGTGAAACGCCAACCATCAAACTGCCAACACATAAAACAAATGAGATTGAGAGATACATATAGAGATAGTCAATGAGATTCGATGGTACCGAAAACGTACGAAGGAAGGAAGGGAGTCGTGTTTCTGCACTAGAGACACATAACGATCAAGAATGGGAGAAGAATACGAGGAGGGGCATTTGTGGGAATAGATGAAGGGATTTTGGAGATTATAGAGGGACAACAATGAGATTTAAGAGTCGAAATGGAGCTTAAACTGCGAAAAAGAGCCTATCACTGTCATCGATTTTTTTCGTTATGCAGCAGAATACTGCCAAAACACACTCGAGAAGATGGTTCCCAAACACACCGTTCAACGTTTTGGAGATTAGAAGCGGCAAGAACAACGCCCCAAGTGGCGAAAATGATGCCCCAAACACACTCTTAATTAATTGTTCTAGTGCTTGTCATCTAAGAAATATCTTTTTTTATGCGAGTGACAAAGTTAAGCTCTAATGACAACTAAATTAGAGATTAGCAGTTAAAGTGTGTTTCAAATTTAGGTCTAGTTGTTGAAGAAAAAATCCTATACCAACTCTTCCACACGTGCCATGACATAAATTTATTCGAATGAGTTTAACACTTTTTTTAAATATTATATAAAAAATTAAAGTTGATAACGAAGAAATCCGACTACTCGCTAAAAAAATATATATATGTGGTATCTATCGAAATTTCTCATTAAAAAGGGGGCCACGGCAGCTTATCCATCGCCACCGTCCGCTGAGTATTCGTTTTGACCGTCGGATCAGGCGAATCGCGGGAAGCCGGCGGAGCACGACGCTGGTTCCAGTGCCCCCTCGGAATTCCAGATTTTCATGCTCGAACACCGACATAAAACAAGCCGAAGCCCGTTACTCCTTCATGGCATAGGCAAAACTGTTTTAACAATGCAGATCCGGAGGATCAACGGACAGCTTATCTTCTCTGTCCGATTCCGTTTTCTACTGGCGTTCGTCGGCTACCCCATTCCGAAACTCGCAGTCCTTCCTTTGTATCATTCGCGTAGCCATGGTCTCCGCTTCAATCGGCAGCAACCCGGCGGCGGCGGCCACACTTGCGAAGATCTATGTGAGGCGGTGGGTAGAGTGCTGAAGTCCTTGATGAGTGGGCGGCGTCGGATAGATGCCCAGCCGGTGGGATACTTGGTTCCCTTTCGCTTTGGCGGTGGTTTTGCTCGTCTTCGTGCACGTTATATGGGCAGCCGTTTGCCGCAGATGGAAGCTGGAGCAGGCGAGGAGGGAGGAGGTCATACACCTCGCGCGGTTGGCGGCGGAGGAAGCGGCTAGGGAGGAGATGGAGGCTGCTCTTGCATACGTCCCAGCGTCAACGGAAAGTTCTAGCGTAGAATACATTGGAGGACCTTGGCGTTTCGAGTGTGCCGTCTGCCATAGGCCTACCAGCACGAGGTGCTCTCGCTGTAAAACAGTCAGATATTGGTGGGTGTTCGCAGTTTCTTGCCCTTGTCCTTGAATAAAACTTTTACATACCCTGTCCTTGAATAATGCACATTGAATTAAGAGTTTTACTTATTTTTGTAAGTTTTTTTTTTTTGATGGTATCGCCTATTATCAATTCTGTTGCTTCTGCTAGGGCTGAGAACATGATGAAATTGAGTTCATTAAGTAGGTACGGAAGATTTTTGAATTTGTGACGAGGACGAGTGGAAAAGAGGTGTATGGAAACTGTTGTAATATGCTGTACTTCTTGTATTTTCACATGATGCATGTGCGCTGAATGTTTCTGCATCTTCTTTGAGCCAATTAAAAAAATGATCAACTCGTGGTTCTGGGGCATGGATTTGATTCCAGTCCGCTACACATATTGCTTAGTTATGTGCTTTACTAGAGGATGTTGCCAATCTATATGATTAGTTGTGGCATTATTTTGGTATAATAAATTCTAACAAATTGGTTGTTTGCGGTTTATTTGAACTAGCTCGATTATGTATTAATACATGTCTTTCTCTTGCAATAAAAACAAATAACCTTTATCCCGCTAAGTGGGGTCGGCTACTATGATCATTTTTTATACAATATGCCCCAATCTTTTTAGACCTCCTTCTGCTTTTCTTAGCATAGGTAGAATCTAAAACATCTACTTTCCTAACCGTTTCATCAGACGGTCGACGTTTAATGTAACCAAACCATCTAAGATGGCTCTCTCTAATCTTGCCGTCATTAGAGCTACACCAACCGTATCATAGATATATTCATTTCACATTTTGTCTCTAAGTATCAAGCCACTCATCCATCTAAGCATTATCATCACAGTAACACTTATCTTGGTTTTATGCTTCTCTTTAAAGGCCAATATTTTGCGCAAAGAGCATTGCAGGTATTACCACCATTTTATAAAATTTTCCTTTATGCTCATCTGGTACTTTTTTATCACACAATACACCTGATGCATTCCTTCACTTTAATCAACCAACTTGTATTCTACGAATAGCATTCTCATCTATATCACCATCACTTTGAACAATAGACCCGAGATATCTAAAATGTTCACACCTTTTAATGATTAAATCAGCCATAGTTACAACTATGCCACTAGAGCTGCTGCTACTAAAATTACATTCCATGTATTCAGTTTTAGATCTACTCAAATGAAGACCTTTAGACCACAATGCAGACTTTCATAAGTCAAGTTTTTTCCCGAACTCTTTCTCTAGTCTTATCTATAGGAAGGATATCGTCAGCGAAAAGCATACACCAAGGTGCATCCTTCTGTAAATGTCTACTAAGAGCATCCATAACTAAAACAAAAAGAAACGAGCTTAAAGTCGATCCCTGTTGTAATCCAATTGAAATAGGAATATACTTGGTCAATCCTCCGTATGTTCCATCACATGTAACCACTCTAGTATACATATCTTTAATTACTTGAATATAATTCATATCAACATTTATTTCTCTTGTATGTGCATATTTAACTTCTTTCTTCTCCAAGAATCTTCCCTGTTATCTGGATGGATTGCTTAGTTTTTGTAGTGTATCTAATATATTATGCAATAACTCTTTAATAAAACTCTATCAAATCTCTGTTTGATACTATTGTGAAAACTATGAAGGTGTGAAATAATTGGATAAAATCATTTTTTGAATGAGTCATAAATAGTAATAAAAGATATTTGGTATTGGCAATATTTATATGGAAGCTAGGATTTTTTGTTTATAAACTAAAATGTTGAAAGTGGGTGAACTGTAAGTTAAAATCTAGCAATATTAGAGAATAAATTTGACATTGTGCCATTAAGATTTTTTATGAATGAGATTTTTAGTCTAAAGAAATTAATGCATAGTGCAGGAAGTATTTAAAGAATTATCATATATTTTAGTTGATTGTAATTGCATATTACCAAGTGTCATTAGAATTGGTTCTGCAAACACTATGGAGAGAAATTTAGTCTATCTTGAAGTTATTAAGTACATGTATGATGGATTAGTGATTAGACTAAAAAGTTTTTATGAAATGACCAAATAGTTGCTGGTAATTTCAGGTTTTTATCATGAATCAAAGTTATTTCCTTTTTTTTAGCTGCGTGTATGATTTTTTTAAATGACACAAGTTTGATAATGGAGGCTCTAATGAAGTTAGATGTTAGAATAATAGATAAATTTTGAAATGTAAGGGGCATTTGACTATAGAATTAAGATCAAGCATATAATATGTAATTTTAAAAGCTGTAAAGTTTATAATATAGTTGATATTACTAGAAAATCTAGTGATACATTGATTTGATGGAGATATAAATAGTTAAGTACCTTGACTGTATTATCTGTGAATATGAGCATATAAATGAAGATATATTGCATAATTATTATGATAAATTTTTAATGATTAGTTGAAGAATTTCTTCTTGAGTATTATGCAAAAATTAGGAGATTAAAATCAGAATTTAAAATTACATTTTCTAAAATTGTGATTGGGCTAGCTATGATATATTTGGTTTGAGTGATGAGTAATAGGGAAGCCTCTTATAGCCAGTTGAGTGTAAATGTTTAATATTATGATGGATATATGTTAAAGTTAATGAAACTAATTAATAAGAGAGATAGTGAGAGTACTTTCTTTTCAAATTAAGATGAGAACTGATAAACTTTAATGGCTTCACAATATTATTTTACAAGGTTATATTTAGGGGCTGGATAGGGTGTGCTTTGGGTTGAATGAGGCAAGAATGCCTCTGGGCATTGTAGGCAATTTTAGTCTAATAAATAATATGCCCCAAAGGTCTAAGTATGGCCATTGGCATGAGGCATGCTTATATCCCACATTGGGGAGGCCTAGTAATATTTTAATGAACTTCTATAAAGGATTAAAAGTTGGAACTATGTTTTAANGTTTTTAAGGTGAGTTTGGTAATACATAAAGCATTTCAGTTCATTACCTCAGGCTATAGTTTCTCTGTTCCAGCCGTCAGGGGCCGTGAGAAATTTTTTAATTAAATACTTAAATTTGTTTCCTCTCAAGGAACTTTAAGGTAAATTCAATTTAAGTNGTAATAGGGAAGCCTCTTATAGCCAGTTGAGTGTAAATGTTTAATATTATGATGGATATATGTTAAAGTTAATGAAACTAATTAATAAGAGAAATAGTGAGAGTACTTTCTTTTCAAATTAAGATGACAACTAATAAACTTTAATGGCTTCACAATATTATTTTACAAGGTTATATTTAGGGGCTCGATAGGGTGTGCCTTGGGTTGAATGAGGCAAGAATGCCTCGGGGCATTGTGGGCAATTTTAGTCTAATAAATAATATGCCCCAAAGGTCTAAGTATGGCCATGGGCATGAGGCATGCTTGTATCCCACATTGGGGAGGCCTAGTAATATTTTATTGAACTTCTATAAAGGATTTAAAAGTTGGAACTATGTTTTAATAAGTTAAACCAAGTTATTTTTAATTTCAATTATTATAACCCAAGTTACATTTAGATTGCTTAACTATTTTTTATTGAATTCTATTTTCTATTTTTTGCAACCACAAGTAATTTGTTTTAATAAGTTAAACCAAGTTAATTTTAATGTCAATTTATATAACCCAAGTTACATTTAAATTGCTTAACTATTTTTTTGTAAAATTCTATTTTCTATTTTCTGCAAACACAAGTAAAATGCCAGTTCATTTCCCTCTCATCTTCTTGTCCTCCAGCCCTCCTCTGTCTTGGCTGTCCACCCCACTTTTCTATCAAATTGTTGATCTCATCATCAACTGGTCTCCTTTGGCTGTTAAAGCTAACTCGTGTGGATCTCTCCCTGATAGATTGTCGAAGTTAATCATCTATGGTTCTTATCTTTTCTAGCCATCAATTGCTTGGTGAAGAACTAGAGAATGATGTCATAGAAGTAGTGGATTTTGTTTCTAAATTGACTTTGCGATGTTTTAACCTGCATCTACAACATTTTTCGATGCTTTAGTTGAAGAAAATAACTTTGATGATGAGGAGTTTCAGGAAGGGCTAAAGAGTATATTATTATTACTTGTTTAAGTTTGTACCTAACTTTTTTGCTTAAATTGTTTACATTAACTGAACTTTTGAGTTTATATGAAATATGATTTCGAAATGTCTTCACTTGCATTTTTGGTATGCTTGATACCTTATTTCCTACTAGAAGTTTCTCTCTATTTTTAATAATTTTTATGGTGTTTAGTTCAAATTTTTTTTTAATCCAAATCATGTTGTTGGTTTTTACAAATTTTAAAAATAAAAAGTCTTGAGCTTATACTCTCTGCCTCCGAGGCTTACAAATTGCCTTATGACATTTGAAGCATCTTATGATGTGCCTTTGTCTTTTAAAATATTGTTTCATTAATAGATATCAAATAAGACATGCCTGAAAGTTGTGATGAGATGTGAAAAAGAAAATGAGCATCTGATTTAGCACTCAATAGGTGTGAATGGAGAAGATGATGCATAAAGCTAACCATAAATAGTTGGTTTATGGCTTTTGATGGTGACCATGATAATGTTTTAAAAGAAATTGCATTTTTGTGCAATGTAGGTCTTATTCATGAAGGATCAGCCACACTAGAAGATAAATTAGTTAAAACAACTGAAGGCCATTCCATATCATTTCAAAACTGTTTTTTATTTAATACTTTGTAGCTTTGTCTATGTAATCTTCATTTGTTTTGATTAGTAAGCCTAGTAACCGTCATGTCATATAGTTAGGTTTGTAAATACTGTATTCTCAGGGCGTTAGCTTGTGCTTTATGAACTTATTGGAGATGTTAGGATCGTATCCCCAAACAAATTGTTGCACAAATTTTGTTGAAGGACCTAATGTAGTGAACTTTCAGCAGGTTGGATGTTCTTATGGCTCGCACATTCATTTTGCTGATCCGAGCTCAGCATCCATAATGGACAAAAAATGTCTTCATACTTATGAAAGGGAGGGGACAAAAAGGATTAGGTAAGAAATTGAACCAATAGTTAAGACCATATGCACAACACCCATGATGAATGATTGTTAAAGAATAATTCATAAAGCTGGACTCTAATAGTTAGGTTGAGGCAGCCATGTGCTTCTCTCCTTGCTCATAGCTTATCTCGCAAATACTGTACATCTTGCAACTAAAAGAGGCATGCTTTTTAAATCCATGGAAAACAAAAATAATAGATTTTGGATGCTTCTCTCCTTATATGTTTTTGAGCATTCTGTAATAAAAAAATTTGGCTAGTTGGCTTTGTTCATGATGGTGCTAATGACTTGAGATGCTTTCTAGGCTGATACTTATTTCATATTCTCCTTGTGCATTACTGCAGCTCTGGCACATGCCAGATTATCCACTGGAGACGAGGTCACAAGAATGAATGCCATCGTCCTCAAGCTGATCACCAAGATAAGCTTCAAGAAAGTAATTCTCATCTTAGTGAAAATTTAAAATTGTTGGATAAAACATTTGGGAATGAACAGAAATCTGGTACCAATACTGTTGAGGGACGCTCATTTGATTCCAAGTTTAATTATGTTGTAGGAGTCAATGATAGAAAGGATACTAGATCATTCTTGGATTCATCTAGGGCAGATAGCTGTCGTGATTCCTTAGTTGATTCATCATCTAGCTGCTCTACTTATTCCGGCTTCTTCGAAAACTGTGAAGAAGCTTTTTCCTGTGCTGGTCATCATGCTAATACTGACGGAGCTGTATCTCGCGATAATGGACTGAAAGAAGCAGCTGTTGCTAACTCCATTGAAATTCCTCCTGTCGGAAGTGGCAGTGCAAGTTTTTTGGTCAACAAATTGTCTCACACAATTAATTCAAAGCAAAAATCGTCCTCTCTTTGTACCAAAGACAAGAAGTATAAGTTGAATGATTCTCTTGACTTGCACTTAGTTTCCTCTAACCTCAACACAACCAATAAATTTTCTCAATGCACCACTAACTTCAAGAACATAGGCGTTGAGTTAGATGCCTGTTGTCCTGAAAACCGCTTGAAGCATTCTGACCAGAACAAAATCTTTGGAACTAACTCTACTCGCCTCGATGGTACTAAGGAAGCCAGCCCCAGGGACTGTAAAGTCGTGGGACCTGGAAAATCTGGTTTTAACCCAAGCAGGAAAAGTGCTGATGACTGGCTGCTAAAGGCTAGATGGTTGAGGTCTCTGTCTATATCTTTTGCTGATCGTGCATCCTATGGCGGGAGAAGGCAGTCCATTTTAGATGATTCATCTTTAAAAGTTGACAATGCCCCAAAAATAACATCTAAATTCTCGAAGAGTACAGGTTTTGTATCAAACTGTAAATCTGATCTCAGAACATCTGTTAAAAGTATTGTCCACCAGTTAAAGCCGTCACCGAGCTCTGGAGGTCTCTCATCAATGCCTGTGAGTGCCGTATTCCTAAGTTGTATTGTATTAATGGCTAGTTTAGCACATTTTTTTCATTTCCTTAGGCAGAATGGTTACTTTTTAGTCGTTTAACTGTTAGTATTTTCTTCATATTTCTAGATGAATTTCCCCTATGAACTTTTTGCCAAGCTTTACTACTCTGACAAGGTGGATATGGAACCGTTTGGCCTTTCTAACTGTGGCAACAGGTACAGCTTGATTACTGCTGAAATTGGTGATTGTTCTTTTCTATAGTTGTGATAATGAATATGTCCGTTTTTGGGAACTTCGAGTGGAACATGCCACCCTGGTCAAATTCTGAAGGAATATTGCTTTATGTGATACTTACATCTATAATTGTCACCACCTTTTTCTATATCGCAGTTGCTTTGCTAATGCAGTGCTCCAGTGCCTGGCATTTACTCGGCCACTAAATGCTTATCTTCTTGAAGGATTTCATAGAGCGAAATGCAAGTTTTGTATACTTTTTTCACTGACTACTTTCAGCTTCTTACATTGTTTTAGTGCTTTTTTCCTTATTTTCAATAGTCACTCTTTGTTTAGGTTCAAGAAAAGGTTGGTGTTTCACTTGTGAATTTGAAAATCTCATCTTGAAAGGAAAACAGGGGCAATCCCCAGTATCCCCTGTTGGAATTCTATCCCATATAGATAGAATTGGAAGTCATCTTTCTCCTGGGAGAGAAGAAGATGCTCATGAGTTTTTAAGGTGAGTTTGGTAATACATAAAGCATTTCAGTTCATTACCTCAGGCTATAGTTTCTCCGTTCCAGCCGTCGGGGGCCGTGAGAAATTTTTTTTTTTAAATACATAAATTTGTTTCCTCTCAAGGAACTTTAAGGTAAATTCAATTGTTGTTTTTTCTCCAGGTTTTTTGCATACTTATGATGAGATTAATAAACTTCTATGGTTATAAAAGTGCTTGACTTTGATTTTATTATGTTGATTGATAGCAATCTTAAGTGGGGTTTTAGTCAGAGTTAAAAATTATTTATTATTACTATATACACATTTTCTTTAGTAAATAGCTGCATCTTTTCATGGGAATATGGACTTTCATTCTATTTAATGGAAACATGAATCTCACGAAGGTGATGTCACGACTCAAAATTTTTAGTTCAATATCAATGTTTTTCTCACCTTGCTACAACTTTTTTAGAGTTCATTTTCTTAAGCGTGCTCCGGTATGAGTATACTTAACTTCGGTGTTCTTAATGAAACTCAACTATTACATCAAAAGGTACATTAATGTTTAAAAGTCTTTCTTCACGCTAAATTGGAGGGAACTTCAGATTCTTAAGGAACGAAGTGTTATCAATAGCCTTACACATAGCCCATAAGAATATTCCAAATAGATGTAATTTTAGAGGTGAGCTCTACTAATTCAAAAGGCAACTATTATAATGTTGCCCATTGTTTTAAATATGCTTAAGAGATGGTTTTGATAGCTGAGTGCTGTAGAGAGGAACATCAGATGATTTTTGGAAACCTTAAAAAAATTTGAACTACGAGAAAGAGGTGAGAAGTGAGAGAATCATGCTCACATCATGAGGAGAGAAGGGGACAAAAACTTGACAAACATAATTTCATTTAATAAATTATAATCTAGTTTGCATGACCTTTAAACTTCTATTTTTGATAGAAATTCTATAAGACCAATAATAAAATCTATCCTAAGCAACTAACAAATGACTATATTTCCCATGATAATTGAAATAAAGCTTTATAAAATGGCCATATCATAGGATGTTTTTAAATCCTCTTGGATGTCCTTATATTTTAGAAGATCCTATAACGAGGGGTGTAAACAAGCCGAGCTTGAGTGAACGCCGACTTTGTTCATGTTTGGCTTGTTAAAAAATAATACTGTTCGTGTTTGACTTATTTATATATCGAGCTCAAAATATTTGTTTATGTTCGGCTCGTTTGCTTAGCGAATCGAACGTTAATTGTTCGCGNCATACTTAACTTCGGTGTTCTTAATGAAACTCAACTATTACATCAAAAGGTACATTAATGTTTAAAAGTCTTGCTTCACGCTAAATTGGAGGGAACATTAGATTTCATTCATGGATATATCTAAATGCGCATAATAATGAACAAAGGTCATTCACGGAAGGTGGTGAGATTGAAGGTCCGACAGAAGGAGGACTACAGGAGACACAAGATGGACCAAATACCCTAAATCCTAAAACCGAAACTTTCGCCAACGAAGCTGCGGAGGAAAATGAAGGCTATACTAAGAAGGCTTCGAAGAGCTATCAATAAATCTTATGGGAACGATATCAGAATGGTGATCCTACAATAGGACCACTAGGGCATCCAAGTGGAAGATATGATCACCTAATTGAATATTCCATGAAGAATGATGCACCAATCATCACTACAAGATGGGGCGATGAAGATAATCAGTCACAAATAAATGAAGAGGTAAACCTATATTAAACTCCACCACAGCCAGAGCCAATTTCTGAAACACCACATATCTCAGAAGATAAAAATGGGTTTCTATCGACAACTCTTTTGGACGACAGCATTTTGAGTTCCTTGCACCAGGAGAAGAGGATGTTACCTCCGAAAATGCAACCAACGAACACTGGAGTATCTTATGGGAGTCGCTCAAATCACCCATCACTTGGGAAAGAAGGGACAACCTACGACTCAATGCTCGCCGGATCGAAGGAGAACAAGTCGCAAAAGTTATTCAAGAATTAAAAGTACTAAGGAGGATCCTCAGGAATAAAACAGGATATTGCAAAAGCTTAGCCACTAGAGACAACGTGTGGAATGACATGACGCCTCTGTCTAAGCAACACGAAGAGAATTTGGATGCTATCATATCAAAATTCACAAAATCCGCTAAAGAATGGAGTGAAATCATCATTTGAAGCATATGGTGGGCCCTGTTAAAATAATTTTGCCATACAAGGTTAAATTAATTTGCCCTGCATGGTCAAATCATGAGGCTTTATCATCACTTTGACCAAGTCTCCTTATCTTATCTTAGAAAATCTAATGTTATCTCAATGTAATCTCAACTTTCTTTTATGTCGCGACACATGTCGCTTATCTTATCTGTTATCTTATCTTTATAAGGGTTAAATTATGATTTAGCCCCTTGTCATGAAGTACTATAAATAGGAGTCTATTTTGAAGGAGAAGACACAAGAAATAATCTTGAAGCCTACTGCTTTATTAGAGTTGAGTCTTTCATTTCTGTAAGCGTCTCTCTCTTTTCGTTATTAATATATCTCGTTTTCTTTCAACTTCATTTTGTTTTAATTTACATTGGCAAAAGTTCTTTGTGACCCCCCAAGCCAATAATCTTATATTCTGAAAGTCTGTCTAGTGGTATCATAACTAGATTTGGGAAAATATGTTTAGCTAAACTCCCTTTACTATCTCAGATGATCTGAGTAGGCTCTGTGCTTGATTTTGTTCATATTATTTTCTCCATCAGATGCATCTTCCTTGCTTGATATTTGAAGGACCTCTTCTTCTTTTTCAGAGTAAGAAGTATCCCAATGGGGTTCTTCGTCCCAGATAGACTCATTTTGAAGGATGACGAATATAAGCTCATCCTCTTGTTCCGAGGATGTTGAGGTTTCCTCTTTTGTGGACGATAGAGGTAGGGATGGTTTAGTTGAATAATCGGTGAAAGATAGACTCATTTTGGGATGTCTGGAGTTTTTGTGAAACTTGAATTGTTTGTTGGGAGGAAGGTTTAAGGTTCCAGGTAAGGCCTTGAAGTTGATTGATGGTATGTCGATTTCTGAGAATTGCTGTAATACCATGAGATGCCAGGTAATTTGCGATTCCTGATACGTTGTATCGGAATCCAGTATGGCTCGCGTTCGTTAGCCTTCAGACCAAGGCTCTTGTGATTAATAGGTTTGATTCCCCTCCTTGCCATTCTTCGTAGCCATGAGTAAGGACGGTCAATTTTATATGGTTCATGAAATCGTGAATTGACATCATCATGTTTGGTGTAATGTATACCAACTGAGTTCCAACCGATAAGTCCACCTCCATTGTTCCGATTATTGAAACATCAAACCTCCACCGTGTATCTCGCAGGACAATAAGGGCTGTTGTTCCTGCGTCTCTCCTGTGTAAGGCATGAACCCTTACCATTATAAGACCCAAGTGTATGTGCTCGAGTCATTCCTGCAACAGTTGTTGATACAACTGTTGTTGAATAAAAGGAAGGTTAACTTGCTCCCCATCCGTAACAAGTATCCTTTCTTCTGCGTAGTGCTGGTATACTTTGTGTTTAGTATTAGACCAGCCATCTTCATAGAGAGTCTCACTAGGCACTAGATTAGCTCTCCTTTGCTGCGAGATCCAGAGTTCTGATTCCGGGTCTATTCTTGACTCCAACGTTCTTCTATGCGTATTACGCTTTTGAAGACGTTTTTGCAGTTCATGAGCCAACCTAGATCTCATTCTGTACCCCCGAATTTGATCATCAATGGTTGGCGTAGGTGCGTGTGTGATGCTAGAATTTATGGTGGATTGGTTGCGGATAAGGGAAGTGGTACTCCTGGATGAGGATGCCATCTAAATAGTTTTTCGCTTTTCCTCCTGAAATATTTCCTTAGGATCTTTGAATACGAATAATGGTCCTCCTGGCTTGGCGATCTTCAGGGCATGTTGCTCCTTCTGATCTCCTAGCGATAGTGCTTTCTGTTGCTTTTGTAAGTCTGAGATAGAGGACTCAATGGATTCTACTTCAACTGGGGCTTTGTTGGAAATTATCTACAGCTTATCTTCCACCGTCTTTAATTTGTCTGCGATTGTTAGTATAAGGTGTATTATAGTATTGTTTTGTTTGATTAAGCAAGACAAGGCTGAGGTTCCTTGCTTTGCTTCTGCAGGATTAAGGAAACCGACAGGTGGTAGATCTAATGATTCCGTAGCCTTTAAAGTTGTCTTATAATCGGTGCTGCCTGATGCGATGTTCCAATCGTTCATATGAAACTTTGAAAGGGTACGCTAATAATAATGATTAGAAGAACCATCTCAAAATCACTTTTCAATATATGAGCAATTTGTGATGGTTTAGCTCATATGATATGTTTGCCCTCAATAACTAACAAATATCTTTGAAATTATATTTTCTTATAGCAGACGTCTTGTATATCTATTACGTAAGATCACGGAATAAATAATATTTTTGAGTTTTGATTAAATGTAAGACAGGTTCCTGAATGTAACCCAGTCAGTTCATTTTCAGCCCTACGATTCCATAGTGCCCTTATCCTCAGGGTCTCTTTGTGGCACTAGGGCTTACTAACTGAACTGATTGGACACAACATCCTTACTCATATTTAACCAGAACCTCAAAATAGAACTTATAACAAATCTACAGTAATAAACACAATCAATTTTCAGCCTCAAGAAATATAATCTAAAAATATACCAGCAACCTATGAATAGGACGTAACAGAGTTTTCTTACCTCTGTTACTCAGGGATTCGAGATAATATGAATAAAATCAAGCATAGAGCTTACTCAGATCATCTGAGATAGTAAAGAGAGTTTAGCTAGACATATTTTCCCAAATCTAGCTCTGATACCACTTCAGATTCTTAAGGAACGAAGTGTTATCAATAGCCTTACACATAGCCCATAAGAATATTCCAAATAGATGTAATTTTAGAGGTGAGCTCTACTAATTCAAAAGGCAACTATTATAATGTTGCCCATTGTCTTAAATATTCTTAAGAGATGGTTTTGATAGTTGAGTGTTGTAGAGAGGAACATCAGATGATTTTTGGAAACCTTAAAAAAATTTGAACTAGGAGAAAGAGGCGAGAAGTGAGAGAATCATGCTCACATCACGAGGAGAGAAGGGGACAAAAACTTGACAAACATAATTTCATTTAATAAATTATAATCTAGTTTGCATGACCTTTAAGCTTCTATTTTTGATAGAATTTCTATAAGACCAATAATAAAATCTATCCAAAGCAACTAACAAATGACTATATTTCCCATGATAATTGAAATAAAGCTTTATAAAATGGCCATATCATAGGATGTTTTTAAATCTTCTTGGATGTTTATATATTTTAGAAGATCCTATAACTAGGGGTGTAAACAAGCCGAGCTTGAGTGAGCTCTGACTTTGTTCATGTTTGGCTTGTTAAAAAATAACACTGTTCGTGTTTGACTTGTTTATATATCGAGCTCAAAATATTTGTTTGTGCTCGGCTCGTTTGCTTGGCGAATCGAACGCCAGTTGTTTGCAAACAACAAGTCGTTTTGATAACCCTAATCACGAAACTGTAGAATGTTAGAGGTAAGGGCAAGATTTAAATCTTATTATTTATAGTAAAAATATTTATTTAAATGTAATTTAGTATATTTTTGTTCTATTTTTAATTANTATATGGAGTGTTGTATCTAATTATAATATATAAAATAATACTCATTAATTATATATATATATATATATATATATATATATATATATATATATATATATATATATATAATTTAATTAGTTCAAACTAAAACGAGCCAACTACGAACAAACAAAGTTTTGTTTGTGTTCAGCTCATCTATATATCGAGCACAAAAAAATTTATTTGTGTTTGACTTGTTTGTTTAGTGAACGAATCGAACACGAGCTACTTAACGAGCCGATCACAAGTTCCCGAACAACGGGTCGTTTTGACAACCCTACCTACAACATAACACCAATAATCAAACTTATCCTAGGTGGGCTCCAAAATATTTTTCCCAAAGCTCTCCTAAGTGAGTTTTCTGATTGATTTTGAGTCAAATCTTCAAAAGGCAAATTAGATTTCAAAGAAAATGCAATTTAAATATCTCATCCTTATTCATGAGGACTTTAATACTTGGTTCAAGATTTCTCATAGGAGCACCTCTCCTACTAACAAGAGATAACTTTCGTTTAAAGCTATCCCTTGAGATGCTAATTACTTAACGTTCAACTACAATGGTTAGTTAAAATAGAGGAATCTATCACCGTTAGCTTAAATTGAATGATTAGAGAAATATTAACGATTTCGATTAAGATCTTATGATTCTATCATCGCAAGTTGGGCATGGATCCTAATTGAAAAATTCTTATTGGTATCCATGAGTTGCATCGTTCAACTAAACTTTGTAGAATTGAGATGGATATTTAGCTAAATAAATAAGTTTAATTCGAGCTTAGGTAAGCTTTTTTGTATTGTGTCATGTACACCCTATAACTCACAACTAAAGAGGGCTAAGGTCATTGAGGAACATACCTGATATGACGTCTCTCATGAAGCTGAGGGAGGTTAAACCCTTTTTGTCATGAGAGTTTCATTAGTAAATTATTTGATATACCCAAGATTTCTCCTAGAAAATGGTGAACCTAGAGTTTATATTATATTAATAGGGTAGAGGTTTCCCATGCAATCCACTATGTTTAATTACATTCTTGGAGTGTATCCAAGATACTTAAATTATGGATATCACTATCATTTGGATTGGTGGTAAGTATTTGGTTTTATGCATGGAAGTCACGTTTGAGGATGAAGAATCAGCTCGATTAATATCCTATAGTTTCAACATCATTTATCAAATTTGTTAACCTATTATGTTAATAACAATGGAGGAGGGGGTGTCATTGCCATTTAGGGAGTTTGGTTAGTAGATTCTTAAATTTCTCGACTAAATTGAGGTGGTAGTGTGCTTAATGACATTTAACCTTTTATGGTTAGATTCATAGATTCATATTTGAATCAACATAGGTTCGAGAACACGTACATAATCATTAGTGTTTCAAATGTGTTCTATATGACCACCATATTTTGTAGTATACTGGGCTTGGTCAATTCAAATTGAGAGTGACTTAAAGACACAAGCATGATTGAGAATTGTTCAAAAGTGTTTTTATGTGAATTTCCTTAGCTTTGAGACATGGTGTGGTCAATTCAACAACTTAAATTGAGAATATATTTTGAAGAGGGAAGTATCTTAGGGCATTTATGTGGAGTGTTATGGGCATTTTTAGAGATTATCAGACATTTGACTCAATTTTGTAACTAAGGTTTACGGTATTTGATAGTGAACATTTTGGCATGTCTACAAAATGGTTTGTATAAGTAATCTCAAAATGCATGGCCCAGCCTATATGTTGGAGCACAAGTGACCTAGGGGTTGTTTGGCTCCTTACATTAGTGATGCAAAGTAAAACAAATGCAGGGGTTTTGAAATTTCTAGGGCTTGGTTGGACGAAAATGGAGTGTACTATAAAATTTTGGTTAATTTGGAATTCATTATGTAGTTCAAAACAGGTGTGTTCTTAATTAATTAGATTTGAGTGATTTGCAGATACACTGCAAATTGCAGCTTGTTGCTGCTGTCATTGTCGCTCGTTGGCCACTCACTGTTGCATCTTGTTAGTTGCACAACCTCTCCTGTCATTGTCGCCCCTCTTCTGCCACTCACCGTCATTGTCGCCGCTGTCACCTACTTTGCCGAGCATGTTTTACATGGATCTCATTTTTCTTTAAACCAAACAAGAAAATATAAATTTCCTCATCTACTTTACACCAAATTAAAAACTTCGAAATATTTCAAATACATTATATTTTAGTTGAATTGTATTTTTTTACATTGCATTCATTTTTCAACAAACCATCAACCCCTAAAGAAAAGCTTTAACATAGCATTGTGTGATTTGGCTTGCCCACCTTATTTAGAATTTGGCTCTCACAATGCAAATTGGTCTTGATTTCAGGTGGAGCTTACATCTTGGGGAAAGTTTATAACTAGATTTGATGGAACCATTATGCATATGATAAACTTGTACCTTTAAATTTGACAAAGATAAGCCGTGGGAATGAGAAAAGTTAGGGCTTATATATTTGGTAGACCGGTGAGATTTGAGATTTATTATTCAGTACAAACTTGTAACTAGGATTGAAATTTTATAGACCTTGGGTTTGTATCTCTATTTTTCATCAAGAAGGCTTGGGAATTCAGGGGCCTTAGATGAATTTGATACACATTGGGTCAGAAGACTATGGCTTATGGCTTTGATGTTTGATTTGCTTTGCAGAACTTGGGTTCATTCTAGTTGGCCATTTTTATGAGTGTTGTGTGCTAATGGTCATGAATGACAAGAATTTGGCTTTTTTGACAGTCTCAATGAGACCGGAACACTAGATTTGAATTGGCTAATCATTCTAAACTTTGATGGAATACTTGGACTTAAATAATCCATTTAGAGAGGTTTAACAATTGAGGATTTGTAACCATAATTTTGAAGAAAGCTTGATGGCTTTGGAGTCAGTGCCAAACTTTCTGCAGAGGTCTACCAGTCCATCATTCAAGCCAAAGATATTGGTACAACTTTTGTTGCGCTAAAGCAAAACTTCACTTCTTTTTTAGGTTAATTTTGTTTTTTTTTGCTACAGTTGTATAAGAATCTTTGGGGAGAAGTTGATTTCATATTTGTTGTATTCTTCAGAGCCACTTACCACATTGCGCTAAGTTTTCGCTTTATTGGTTGCACTTTTTCTTCTGAGTATGATTTCTGTTTGTGATTTGCTTTGGGGCTGACTGTTAACTAACAATTTCTGAATCACCATCTTCATCATAATCAGTACAAATCTATGTCTCATAAGGCATTATATGAAGTTTTGAAGATGGTGGAGTTCCAGCAATGTAAATACACCTTTCTTATCATCCATTTCACATTCTTGTCTTTATTTATGAGGATTAAGATTGGTTTATTGGGATATTTGATTTTTAGTTTGTTTTTTTGGAGGACATTGAGACACCTTATTTTGCCAATACATAATGCTCTACATCCTCATAAATGTCAACTTCATTCATGGAAGAAGGTTATGCATCTCGTGTCACAATACTCAACACTGATATGAACTGACGCTGATGTGCAAAGACATTGCAGTCCACTCCAATCAATACATTTTGCTTAACATTGGTTTGCCTTTCTTTAACTTGAGATTTTTTATTTATTTATTTTTATTTTTTATTTTTTTATTGTGGAGTTGTAGGATCGTTTTCATGTTCCGCAATAGCCTTCCCTTTTTTCTTTATTGTCGGCTTAGCTAGCCTTTGAGGGAGAGTCTTACCACCTCAAAGTTGTACTTGCTCAACTTTCTCAGTTTCTAATTCTTTAGAGGAATCCCTGGCGTTAGTGGTAGGCTTGCTTTCACCACCTTCAATTGAGAAATCTGTTTCGCCTTCGGATTGGCGAGACCCTGTTGAATGGGACATCATGTAAAAAGCATCCTTGGGTGATTTCATTTCTGTGGAAGTTGAAGTGTCATGTGAGAAGCGAAATTACATAGTTTGAGAGCTAACAGGATAATGCCCTTCTCATTTTGAACCTCTTTGGCCGTTTTGACCACGTCTTCATCTTTGGTTTTGACATTTATTGGCTTCGCCAGCTTCCTTGATTTCAGAGCTTCTTTGATCATTGGCATTCAATTGGTATTTTATTTTAGTCACTTTTGGTTGATGGATAGACTCAGCATGGCTTTCCCATTCAACTTTGGGGATTTGTTTTAATTGCTTAATCATCTATTTAGTCGTTTTCACTCTTTCTCCTTAGGATTGATAATTTAGCAGTTGGAGCCCGAGAGTGAGGAGACTGAATGTCAAGTATAAGGTTGGATGACCTTTTTTGAGGTTTATAAGGAAGCTTTTGGGCATGCAATTATTAACAAAGAGCTATATGTCTTCAAACCTGTTCCTTTTGGGGAGCTGCTTTTTTTTCTTCTTTAAGGTTTTTAAAGATCATTCGGATGTAGTAATTCTTCTATGAATTTTTTATTTAGCTTGTTTAGGGGTGTTGTTTGTTGTCACCTTGAAGTTCTCCTACTTGTTTTGAGGAACCTGTTGGGCCTCTTCCTTATATCGCTGTGAATATAATAAGTCTCATTCACTTTATACAGGCTTTGTCTTTATGTGACTGTTCAAAATGTTGATTTTTATTTTAAAGGTTGCTGAGGTTCAATTTATGGAATCTTCACCTTGCATAGTAGCTTTTCAAATGAATTTATGTCTCTACCACATGCTCTTCTCTCGTATTAGATTTTTATTTCATACTAAAAAATTTCAACCAGTAGATGTAGTCTAAATAGGCTCGTTTGATCTTTGTTTCTCAACTGCAAGGCCACCAACTACAATTTTTCTATTGATTGCCTTCAAACAGCTTGTTGTAGGTCGCTCTATTTAAACATTAAACTTGATTGAGTCATTTAATAATTCAGTTCATCATTTAAAGATGATATTTCTAAGACAATTGATGAATTGTAGATGCAATAATTTTTTATTGTTATAGGCATCTTAACAACTAGGGTGGAATCGTCAAGGTGTTGTCTTGGACCATCAATCATGTTAGCGATACTGAATTGCTTTGTGAAAAATTCTTTATGGTCATGAATACGCTTGCTTTCTTCAGGATATTGTCATCCTTTTTTATTTTTTTATTTTTTATTTTTATTATTATTTTTTTTGTGGCTAGATGAAATTGTTGCTTTGACAGATTACTTATCGAAATTTTTGAGCTGATTTTCAAGTATCATTTTTATTGAAGTTTGTGCTGTCACTTGGCCTGTTTGAGCAGTCAAGGTAAACCTTAATGGGTTGAAGAAGTTGATGTTGATTTAACCATGTTGAATGATGGTTCCCCATAGCGGCTGATGGCGTTTTAGCTTATAGTACTTATCTTGTAATTCCATTTGTGTTTGCCTAGGTTCATTTATGTTGACCAGATTTAAGAGGGGTCAGCCACTGTTGCACTCTCGCAAACCCCTTTGGTGTCATTCATGTTATGTTCTTTTTCTTTTTACTCTGCGCCAATGGGAAGCATAGATGTTGTTAATGTCCTGCATTTCCTTTATCTGATGCAGGAGCAAATCAAGGATGGTTCTAGTGTTTATTTTTAATCTTCTTTTATGTTTTGTTGTTTTCTTTTCTTTTAAAAGGGTATAGTGCTCTTTTTGAACTGTCCAAGTGTTTTCCGACCTGTCTTCTCTATATGGTAGGCTTCTTTAATGAAAAGGAGACTTTTGAGTGATCATTTTTATCTCTTCCTTTATTCCAAGCATGGAGGTTTCTCAGGAAACCTGCTGTTTGGTCTGTAACTAGGGTTTGGCCCTCCCTAGGGGTGTTCGTGGGGCCTATTATCTGCTGTACGGGACTGACGCCTGCTGCCAACAGCCGCATATTTCGGTTCCAGGAGGGGGATAGCTGCTTAATCAGGTGTTTTCCCTATTGTTCTACTTTCATCGGAATTTTGGCAATGTTGTCTTCTCTTATTGGCCTATCTTCTTTGCTGGATAGCACGAAATGATTTTCTTCCTTTTCTTCAATAGTCACAAAAGACCGATGTTTGGTGTAAGGTTGCAGTTTTACTCCTTTTGTGTTGTCGTTCAACCTTGACAACAGGGTCGATGACATCTTAGAGGGTTCAAAAGGTTGTAGTTGTACCACATGGCTTATTGTTGGCCTTAGCCCACCCAAGAATCGATCAATGGAATGCTCTTTCAGTTCGGTTAGGTTGCAATTCTGCCCAAGGCGTTTGAAGTCCACCACATATTCCTCCACCGTCAAGTCTTGCTGTTAAAGATTACGTAAATTTAAGAAACTTCTTGCGGTAATGCTCTGATAAGTAGTTTCTTTGTAATTCTTTCTTCATTTTATCCCATGTAATATTTGACCACCCTCTCTTTGCCTTGTTCTCTTCATGTTCTCCCGCCAAAGTGATGCATTTTTTTTAGTTTGATAGCCAATTGATGAATTCTTCTGGATCTAATCTTCCATCGAAATTAGGAATATAAACCTTGATTTCAAAATCTAAATTTTGGCAAGGTTATCTTTTCTTATAGATGCGGTTTGGCCTATCTTACCTGCTGGATACCTTTCGAAAGAAAGAATTTTCTTCCTTTTCTTCAACCGCCTCCTTATTGCCATTTTTTTGTCTCCGATTTCCAAAATATTGTTGTTCAAGAACAACAAGCCTTTCTTGCAAAAGTTGGATTTCTTGCTACAACTCTTCTACCATCATTTGTTGAAGTTTTATAACAGACTTTACTAGAGAGATTGGTTTGTTGAATTTTCTGGATTGTTTATGTAACCGAGATTTTCTAGAATTTATTTAGACTAGGTTCTATAAATTAAATTTCTCTAAACTGAATTTTGTAACTTAGTCTTTCAAAGGGTGTTTGAATTTGATTGCTTCAGTCTTTCTTGGGAGTAATTCTTTATAATAATGTTTCATCTTGAAGAGATTTTCATTATTCAAACTTCCCTGAGAATTTTGGTTCTTTTATATCTCTCAGGATTATGAAATTTTTCTTGGAAGAATTTTTTTGAAACATGACCTCTTTTGGAGTATGTGATTTGATTGTTTGAGTTTTATTTTGTACTAGTTTTTTTATATCTCAACGTTCTCTTGGAGAGGTTTTAATTATCCAAGCTTCCTCGAGAAGATTTAGTTATCTAACATTCCTCAATGTCAGATTTTTGTAATCCAAGCTTCTATGGGAGGGATATTTATACCTAAGGGCTTGTTGGAAGACTTTATTTAGATTAACCAAAATTTGCATAGTGCTTGTTTTTTTTGTAAATTAAACTTGATGGGATTTTCTAATAGCCTCATCAAGATAATGTATGTTTCAACTTGAAAGTTGTGGCTTTTCTACATTTAGGTTTTGGTAGACCAAAACTTGTTCAAATTTGCATACTCAAATGGATATATATGTCCTAGGCAAAGTCAAATGCGGAGTTTTAGGAATGCTTACTATGAAAGAACGATAATCTAGCTGTGTGAAACTAGCATACTCTACTTTTTAAACACTTTCTTTTTTTTTTGAAGTTTTGGTAATCTAACCCATTCATTATATTTATTTCGAGAATGATATGTTTTTAGGATTTGAATGACTTGGGTTTTGATAATCTAAACCTAGCCATGTTGGCTCAATTGGGATTCTTCAGGATTTGGTGTTTTGCTTGAGCATTTTGCACAAAAGCGATTCAATGTTATGCCTCTTGTAGTTTGACCTGAGGGCCATAATCAAGATTTTTGATAAACAATTTCAATAGAATTTTATCCCTCATCTGTGAATAAGATTGACCTAGAACTATGGAAGAGTTAGTTTCATGAGCATTAATATATATCTTTATATTGTTCAAGAGAACTTTTTTCTTTTCAATTAAAATATTAATGTTGTATAAATAACTCTTTATTTGTAGTCTTCTGTTATAAAAACTAATACCTTTCCTAATATATTAGTTTATTAAACAATCTTCTGTTATTGAGCATTTAAAATTCCTGTTTGTCAAAATACTCATGCGTCACAGATTTGGCACTGTATCATTCAATTTAAAAACAACGGAAATTTGAGCAAAACTTGAAGGTAAAATTTAATTTCCAGTAAACCCCAAACAACAATAGGAAACCAAATTTTTTTTGCTGGAAGTAAATATGCGGTTACTATCAAACACGCTTGAATGTAAAAATACAAAATACATGACATGCAAACTCGCGTTAGGGCAGATCCCGGATGAGGGTGGTGCGGTTACAGGACTTGCAGAGATGACACCAAGGTAGGGAAGTGGTTTTCAGGCTGTGAAAGGGGGCGTAAGCGATTATGGACAGTCAGAACATTCGGGTACTAAGGGCGGCAGTCCAAACAACAGTAGCTGGATAGTACGAAAACAACAAAGGAAAGGTGTTGTGTGCTGCAGCCACGACTCTGGGGTACTGGGACAGCTAGGGCAGCGAGAATAGAGGACTAGAACGATGATGGGTATTGGAATGTTGTGGGCTGTCAAAAAAGCAAGAGGGAAGGCCGGCGGCTAACTCAGAAAGAGAACATGTATTGTGGAAGGGAGGTGGTTGAAAAGAGGAGAACTGTAGAAAAGAGCAGCAAAGAAAGAGGTGTGACAGCGAAGTGATGGGTGCTGGGAGGGAAAGATTGAGGATAAATGCTAACTTGGTAATGGTTACCGCCGGAGCACCACTCGATGCTTGGAAGAAGGTCACCACCTCAAACAAGTTACAATCGGAGAACTTTCTCTTCTTCAGATACAGGTCTAAAGGGGAACAACGGATGCCGGTGTCTGTTCTGACAGAAGTATGAGCCAAAAAACTAAATCTAGAACATCAGGAATCACATCTATAAGCCTTAGATAAATAGGATTAGTTCCTCTTATGGAAAGGAGGTGCCAATGCCTTGTGGGAGAGCCGATCTGCGCTCCCATGTTTGGACCGGACGAAGGACATCGTGGGAGAAGCCATGCCCGTGGCTGCGGTGTTATTGGTGCACCCGCGCGGGCCTGGGCTTCCCCGCGTCACCCGCATTTGCAAATGACATTTAGTCAAAGAAAAATGAGATATGCTTATAGAAGTGAAGTCACTTCAACTTTCTTGCCTTATGGATCAACTACCATCGTTGAATGCATTAAAATTCCTCCGTTTAGATCTCAGAACTGGCAATATTTTTAGCAAAGTGTCAGAATAGTCCTCTGACATGGAGCTGTTTTAGTCTTAGAATCTATAACAGTGCCAAATAATTCCCACATTCTTTAAATTAGGGCTCCAATAGTACTTCGTGTGGACAATTTCAACCCAATTAAAAGGATATGGGGACTAAACATACACTTTTATAGACTTTGGGACTGAAATGACCCTTGCAAAAAGTCTGGACTATTTTGACACCTTTTTAGTACGGAGAACTACATTTTTTAGCTGGTCTATATCCCTGAAATCATAAACCTTAGTTTTTCAGTCATTTGATTGACAGGTACGCCATTGATGCAATGCAATATACATGTATAAAAGAAACTGGAGATGTAGCAGACAATATTCCTGAAGATGCTTGTCTAATTCAACTAACCTTTGGTGGATACCTTCGGTCAGAGGTCCTTTCCCTTTCATTCTCTGCTTATAAAATTCCCAAACCCATCTCTCCTTCAACCACATCACCTCCCCTTTGCAGCGTATAGGAATTCTAAACTTTGTTTTTGCTAAATCAGATACACTGCATGAAGTGCAAGGCCAAATCTGAGCAACTGGACCGTATGATGGATCTTACAGTCGAAATCCATGGGGATATTGGGACACTTGAACAAGCTCTTAAGCAGTTCACAACTACTGAAGTTTTGGATGGGCAGAACAGATACCGTTGCGACAGGTTTGTCCTTTTTAATGCCTTCGCCAGTATGACATGGTTTTGAGGTGTCAAAGTAGTCCCTTGACTGTTTACTTGGGGTCACTAGCTCCAGAGTCTATAAAAGTGCCAAATTAGTATCATACTCTTTAGTTTTGGCTGAAATAGTCATCTGTGGAGCTCATTGCAGCCCATATTAAAAAATTCTGGAGACTAAAATTGGTATTTTATAGATTTGGGATTAAAATGACCCCTTGTAAAGAGTTGAAAAATTATTTTGACATTTTTCTCCATGGTTCTGTATGGTTTGACTTTTTTAAGCTTCTTTCAACTAGCATTGATTTTATGTGGAATATACGAAAACTCATTTTTCCGGGCAGCAATGGTTATCCCAATTCGATTTGGTTAGAAAGAGTTTTTATCATCTGGAAAACTAATGACTTGTATATTCATCTTTTTAGTATGCCATCAAAATTTGAGTTGTCGTGGCTGGCTACTTGTCGGTAATGATGATAATAAGTTGTTATTGGATGAATTGATTAACAAATGCAAAATTGTAGTAAGGTTTCAAGGTTTGTAAACATAAGAATCTTATAAGGGAATAAATACGCAACTAAGATTATTTTCTAGAATTTTATCATATCGTGAAAAAACTATTCTTTAAGCCCTAAATCTGAAATAATCTGTTTCCTCAAATCCTGCACTTCAAATGGCGAACATTTCAGAAGTATTCGCTCATTTAATGACTTCTTGTATTTGTTGCAGATGTAAATCTTTTGAGAGAGCGAAGAAAAAATTGAGTGTTGTTGAGGCTCCTAATATCCTTACAATTGCACTCAAGCGTTTTCAGGTAAATGTGTAATTATAAATTGTAATGTATCAAACGGAGACTTTAGCTTATGGAATAAGTTGATTCATGTGTTTTTGAATCAATAATGCCATGAAGCTTATATCTGAGCTGCTTTTGTTTTTTCATTTAACAGGTGGGGAAGTTTGGGAAGTTGAATAAATCAGTTAGGTTCCCTGTTCTGCTGGATCTAGCTCCTTATATGAGCACGGTGGATCAGTGCCCTCTGTACAACCTCTATGCTGTTGTGGTTCATTTGGATGTCATGAATGCTGCTTTCTCTGGTCATTATATATGCTATGTCAAGAGCATGAATGGAAAATGGTACATGATTAATGATAGAGAGGTATGTTTTGTTTTTCATTTTAAGCTTTGTTATTTAACAAATCTGGATAATGTTTCTTTTTAGGAACATTTATATTCATACAACTTAATTCCTATGTATTTACATAGCTAATTTATAAAGTTCAAGTTTTTCATACATTCCATCTTATCTATGCATGAAAATCTGTATTTCACTTTTTAAAAGTTAAAATAGTGATTTTTTTTATGTGATATGAAAGATTTGAGTGGTATACATGTAAAAAGCAAAATTTAGGTGTTAGATATGTGCATGCATGTGAATTGGGTGGTATGTATGTAAATGCCTTTTTTTTTATTTAAACGAACCCTCTTCAGTCCCCGTGAAAAAGGATAATGTAGTCCTAATACAACCTCTCTATCTGCTTTTTTTAATATTTAATTTTTTGCAATTTTTAGTTTATTTCTTCGCCCACATCTTTTCTTAATGAACTTGGCACCTAAAGATAAGCCTGTATTTCCTTTAGGTTTATTTATATTTTCTTATATATTTATAAGACGCGAGAGGCTTCATCATGTTCCTACTTTTGCTTATCTCTACTTCCTTTCCTCTTCAAAAAATTGTTTTTCCACTCATGTAAGACGTCCATAAACCAAAATGACAATTTTATCTTCCTTTTCTCCTCATCGTCATTCTCCTCTGTATTAAAACTGAACTTGCCATTCTTTTCTGTGAAATGCTCCTGCATGATGGTGAGGGCAGCTTTTATTATTCAAGGTGCATTTATTTACATACATACCACACAATTCTTATGTATTTACAAATCAACACCTAAGTATTCATATTCACATGCATATCACTCAAATTTTAAACATCGAATCAAAACCACTACTATTACTCTCTTTAAAAGTGAAATACATTTTCTCATGCATTAATTTATGACGCCAAGCTGTTATAACTATAAATATAAAACCTTAGGTGATTAATATTTAAATACGTAAGAATTGTGTGGTATGTATGCATATTTCTCTTTTTTTAATAATAAGAGAACAATTTCATTCACTTTGAATCTAAACTCTCTCCCTTAATATGCTTCTTTTCATGCATTTTTCCTATAGGTAATCCCAGTGGATCTGGAGAGAGTCTTAAAGGAAAACGCCTACTTGCTCTTTTATGCCAGGTAACCTTCACTGACCATAAGCCTACATTTGTTATAGGTTCTCTTTTGGCCGTGCAAATTCAACATTCCCATTCCCTTAATTAGAAAATCATCCAAGCCCCCAAAACTCTCCAAGAATGAAAGACGCCAAGCTCCATTAACGCCTTCAAGCTGGTTCAAAAAGCCTGCAAATTCCATGCACGACGCTGGATCATCTACATCCCATCGAAATTCGAGCTCTACGACACAAAGGAATCATAATCAAGTCCTTTATGAGGGGCTCTACTTTCCTCGCACGGATTCGTTCAGCGATAGTTTATCCTTCAGCTGCTCCGAAGAAGGTTCATGGACGACCGAGAGCATGAGGAATTCGACGAGCACTGACGAGCTATCCGACTACTTATTTGGAGGCTCACAGACGTCGAGATGGAGTCGACCTTCACATTTATCGAATGAATCTGATTATATCACTCATTCACCTTCTTCATCAAGACACTATTTTCTTCATGAAGAATATGGAGAGGGTTTGGAAGATATGGGAGACCAGTCTTTCAGCCATTTGTATTATGATAGAACTATTAATGGTGGTATGTTCACAGAAAACCACAGACAGAAGGAGAACTATTGGAACAGCCCTTATGGGGAGAGGTCCAGTGTGTTAATGAGAAGTTCTAGTGTTAGGGAGAGAAGACATCAAACGTTGTATTAATTTTCTAGTTTTTATTTCTGTAAAGAAATAAGCTGTCAGATGTATTTTTTAATAAAGTTATCTTCGATTTTTTTTTTTTTTGGGGGAATTTACATTCATACCAACGACTCATCTGTATTTATATATTTAATACTTACATTTTATTTTTTATATTTATGCCACCCAAATCTTTCATATCATATAAAAAATATCAATTTTAATTTTTAAGAAGAGAAATATATCTTTTTTTGAAATATGTATTTTGCATTATTATATATATAAAAAGTACAAAACAATGCAGAAAATTCGTGAAGCACGGGGTCTGAAACATGTAGTAAACCACGTAAGTACTTTAGTTGTGGGATTGAAACTTTCCCACATACGGCTCCAAACTGATGTGTGCTAGAAAATTTGCGGTGGTAGACTAATGAATTATCATTTTAGCGTTGTGCGAGGACTCATCATACACTCAGATGAAAATGAATCAAGCTGTGACGCCACCAGAAGTTTTTACGTGAAAAACCCGTAAAAGGGAAAAATCATGTGGTCTGACCCAGTTGTCAAAATACACTATAAGTTGATGATTATAGATGCCCCTTGTCCCACAGGCGGGAAATGGTTACTAGTTTTTTAAGTTACAATGTCGACTGATGACGTCTAGTCAGCGGTGGTCGACGGAGGTCGGCGGTGATCGATGGAGGTCAACGGTGATCTGCGGTGACTAATGGTGGCCGGCGGTGGTTGACAGAGGTCGGTGGTGATGGTCGACGGTCAGTGGTGGTCAACGGCTATCGACGATGGCAGGGATGATCTTGGACTTGAGCTCATTCTCAAAGCCTCAAGTTCTCTCTTAAGCCTCCTCCTTTTATGTGAGGGGTGAGGCTCTATTTATAATGATTTGAGTGCAATTAATGCAGGAATATGAACTATTTTGATCGAAAGGTCCGGAGAGCTTCTCTTGATCAGATGACATTTGATGGATATTTTGAGTGTCTTAACGATGTTGAAATTGACCAATCTTGGTCTCATTAGATTCATCTTATTGAGATGCTCGATTCGACTATGAACTCGCTAGATTCGACATCTGATCAATACTTACACTTAATGACCTTTAAAATACATCCGGAAATCCTCCAATAGTGGTTTAATGATTTGATCTGGGCTTGATTTGACTCGAATTGGACTGACTTTTATATCATTAGGTCTGTCTCATCAAACCGATCAGTTTGACTATAAGTTTGTTGAAATCGGAGCTCTGGATGGCTCTTAATCGAAGTTTGAATGTTTCATGTTTAAAAAATTGCATCGAGATTCATGCTGACTGATGAAAATTTATTGGTGACATATCAGAGGCCTACAATGATTCTCCCCAGTTTCATCCAGAACATTAGAGGGCACCTCATAATGAGTGATAGCATACACGGGAATGAGAAGTAAGGATGAATTTATAAAAGTGGCTCTGCCGGCCAAGGAAAGATGCTGCATCCCCCAGACATAGAATTCAGCCGTAGCTTTTTGAATATACATTTTCATGTGCAAGTAAGGTGACATGTAAAAATTGAATATGTAAATACATAAGAATTGAGGGCTATGGATGTAAATCCTCTCTTTATTTTTTGGGGTTGATGCTACATATCTAACAACCAAAAGTTTAATACTTACACTTAATGTGACTGCAGCAAACATTTAACGCCAAATTAGACAAGATAAAAAAGATAAATGTTTCAACACAGCAGAAGATTGAGGAAAATCAAGGATCGTAATGCACTTTGTACCACCAGCTTCTTATGTTAACCTTGTATCGAAAATGATTTGGTGAGCTAGGGGGCATTTACAAACATACCACCCAATGCCTACGTATTTACAGATCTAACATCTAGATTTTTAACATTTATACCACCCAAGTATTTCATAACAAATAAAAAAAATATATTATTATTTTGACTTCTGAAAAAGGAAATATATGTAAGAAATTAAAGTTTAGCTATTAGATTTGCAACTATATAGGAATTGAGTGGTATTTATGTAAATCTTTTTTCTTTTATTTAGGTGGTCTTAGTTTCCCTTCATATATGGTAATCTTTTTTTCTAGGAGAAAAAAAGAGTTGAATTTTTTAGTGAGCAAAATATTACTCCAATTGAGTAAAAGTCTCACCATCTAAAAAATAGTCATTAATTTTAATTATAATTTTTTCTTTGTATTAGAACTTTTTTTTTTTTACTTGTGCGATTTCTTGTGTTATGTGTTGTTTGATTCTTATGACTTTAGATTGGTCCAATATTGATCAAGGGTCCATTGTTTAAAAAGTTGCAGTGGCTATTACAATTTTTTTTAAAAAAAAAATGTGTTACTCCTCCTAGGCAGAATCGGTGAAAAAGAGCAGATTTCAGCGGCAGTTTTTTGAAAAAACTGTCAAAACGCGGTTTACCCAAACAGATACAACCGCCTCAAACAGACTCTAAATAGTTGTTTTCTTCTAATAGAGATGAGGATAACCGGAGTGGTACTAGGGATGATTTATGTAACATAAGAACATCATAAAGATCTATTAAAGGGGTTTTAGTGAGCTTGGGGTCATCATGTTTTAAAATTTTTTTTTTTTCTTAACATCTTTTGATTTATGTTGGGTCTTCTGTGTATTGAGCTTGGGGTCATCTTATTCTTATTTATTTATTTATTTGAAAAAATGAAATAAGTTGCTAATTTTTTGGGTGAATAAAAAATATTACTCAGTAGTATTTCTTCAAATACAATCAATACACCAAAAAAATACAATAAAAAGGAATCGTCTGCTCCATTATTCTTTGCATTTACTTTTGTTTTGTGTCAAATTGGTTTCCAATTTTTGGGCTGATGAAATATTACTCGATTAGAGTGCTATTTTACTCCCTAGAAAAATTATAGCACTAAATCAACGGAAATGAAATGAGAAAAATTACTTATTTTAATGTAACATGTGCTTGTGATCATCTTTAAATGTTTACTTGATATTAAAGTTTTAGATATATACAGCATTACTATAGAACAAATAAGCTTTCCTTGAATATTCATCAAATTATTATGCTATAATTTATTTATTTATTTTGTTTGATCTAGAAGATTGAAAATTTAGATGATATTTACATAATTTATAATTTCGAAATGTGTTTTTCTTAGATATTTAATTGAAATGGATATGTACAAAACTAAAATGCTTATGTTCACTTTGTCAAAACACAATTTATACCACAAATTTGTTGCGACGANTATATATATATATATAAATCAAACAGTAGAACGATCGATGAAACAAAACTAGAACGAGAAAATTTCACACCAGAAAACAGTAACTCCACAGCGGAACACACAGATTTACGTGATTCGGCTAATTGCCTACGTCCACGGAGTTGCAGATGATTTTACTACTTGAAGAATTTACATCAGTCGATCACCTCGACTTACAAGAGGAATCTCTCACTTCGTTGCTCTCTCTCTTCTTTTCTCTTTGTTCTTCTATCTCTACACCAAGATACACCGAAGAAACTCTACACCGAGATACACCGAAGAAGAAACACGTACAAGAGAAATAAACTCAATTTCTCTTCTGCCACAAGCCATAAAAAAGAAGCCTAGGGAGAACAATCTTCTTCTTCTTCCTTCTTCTTTCTCTACCACAAGTAACTGTTCTTTGCACTTCTCTTCCACTGTCCCGTGAAAACCTTCCTCTATCTCGAGGAAATCGAAGAAGCAAGAAGGGAGTTCGGCAATCATCTTGGAGAAGCAATTTTTGGGGTCTCGCGTCACACACACAAACCACGTAAAATACTTGAAGAAGAAATCACCTGTAGCACTATTTTTAAACTGCACTTCTTCTGCCATTTAATTGATGGTGATACCCTCCTTATGGCAAAGGAAGAAGAGGGAGTGGTTTTCTTTGAAGAGGTGTGACTCTCCAAAACAATTAAATAATCAAGTGCTACCTTAATTAGACTTAACCGGGCTCCACAAACATAACAAAATTGTCATCAAAGATTATTTTTTAGGAACTATTCACACAAATTCCACATCCTTTCTCACAAAAAAAAAAGAAAAAAAATCCCCGCTATTTGGTATACAAGTAACTAGTAATAAAATTCAATTTAAATTGAGTTCTCCAAAAAAAAAAAAAAAAGATGCAGATGACAAATAGTTAAGATAATTCTCAAAATTGATAAATCTACATTAAAAAGTCGAGTTAACCAACTGAATTGACCAAATTTTGAGGGCCAAGTTTGTCGAGTTTCAAGAGATGAGTTCAAGAGACTTAAGTTCTTAAGGCCGAGTTAGCGGAACTCTAAAGAAAAAGTTTTAGAAGGTGAGTTCTAAGGGTTGAGTTTCAGAGGCCGAGATCCAAGGCTAGATTGGTCGAATCCTAAAGACTAATTCTAATATCTAAGTGTTGAGTTTCTACTCTCTTGACAAACACACATTCCACATAGAGCCACACGAAACAAAAGCGATTTATCTCATAAGAGACATACAACCTTCCATACTCTAGTTACCCATGAATTGAGGTCTCGTATCTTTATGTATGCTTTACTTAATTTTTGTCATATCTTATACTAAAATAAAATAAAGTCCTATGTCTATATAAATGGAATAAAAAATTTGGAAGAGAGGGGAGGAGCTTTTTAAGGAGTGTTGGTGAACCTCATTTGAGGAATCTCCTCCTTTCATTTGAGGATCTCTCTCTCTCCTCTCGTTGTCCCTTTTTCTCCACAAATTTAAGCATAACCAAACGATATATCTTGACCAACAAAATGAACGTCATATACATGCAACTAGTTTTAGACCCATCTTAAAATTGACAAATGAGTTTGAAACCCATCCTATGAAAAAATTTAACAAAATATTTTACTTTTTCAAACCTCTAAAATACATTAATTTCAATCACTCAATTTTTTTCTTATATCCATCCACCCATCCTAATTAAATTTTCAATAGAATATCAAAACCAAATCTTTTTTTACTTCCTCAAAACTCTAAAATTTTATTGCTTCCGCTAACTCGCCCCGTTGCCCCTTATAAATCCATACTGAATCTAACTTACACCATCATCTCACAAAAATCCTTTTTTTCTTATTCTTTCTGATAATTTAAACACCAATCAATATTCATTATAACTAAATTTGGAAACCTTTCTCATCTTTCAGATTCATAAACCGACTCCCGAATCCTATAAATACAACAGAGATGGAAATAGCACTCCACCTCTCCTCACCATTCTTCCTCCTCCAATGCAGCAAATTCCAAACGACAACCTCTCCTATCCTCCGCCGGCGAAGCGGGGCCGCGGCCGCCCTCCTGGTTCAAAGAACAAGACAAAAGCCGCCTCTTTTCTCCGCCCTCATGTGCTTGAAATCTCTCACGGAGGTGATATCGCAGAAGCCGTGAAGAACTTAAACCGCAACCTCGGCGGCTACGTGCATATTCTCACCGCCAACGGCCCCGTTTCCTCCGCCGTGTTAAAACAAGCATCTTGCTCTTCCTCTTCCGCCGCCGATATCACACTTCGCGGTTGCTACGAACTTGTCTCCATGGCGAGTTATTTCCANCCGTCCTCATGTGCTTGAAATCTCTCACGGAGCTGATATCGCAGAAGCCGTGAAGAACTTAACCCGCAACCTCGGCGGCTACGTGCATATTCTCACGGCCAACGGCCCCGTTTCCTCCGCCGTGTTAAAACAACCATCTTGCTCTTCCTCTTCCACCGCCGATATCACACTTCGCGGTTGCTACGAAATTGTCTCCATGGCGAGTTATTTCCTTGGCAGCGGCGGAGGCGGAGAAGGGACTATTGCGGTTACTATGGCGGGGATGAATGGGGAAGTTGTGGGTGGGATTTTGAGCGGGGCGTTAGTGGCGGTGGGGAGGGTGGTTGTGGTGGTTGCGGAGTTATTGAATCCGACGGTTCATGATAGGTCGGAGGTGAAGGAAATAGATTCGGGAGAGAAGCGAGAGCTGCGGAACGAAGAAGAGAAGTTTGAAATGAGGACTGGAGATGAAACTGCGAGTTCAGAGATCGTCGGCGTTGGTGGGGATAATGACGAGTGGTGCAGAAACTGGTTAGGGTAATGTGAGAGGGACGTGCGGCGATGTTTTGACTTCCCGAAGTCCGGCGAGTCGGGATCTGGATATGGTGCGTGGGGATATGAGGGGTGGTTATTTACCTTCTGAACCCACCTTAGAGTTCTATAATGTTTTTGATTTCTTAGGCCAATATTTTTCTTTTTGTACGGGAAATTGTTTAGAATTTTTTCTATTTAATGAGTTCAATGATGTTGCTTATTTGTTTATTTTATAAATATTTTATTGTTAATGATGGACCAGAATATATATATATATATATATATATATATATGGAATCGGAGGGACATAATGGAAAGGAGAATTTAATTTAATATTTTTGGCGAATATTAATAAGAATTTTGTGGTGCTCTTAAACTTCAACTCATGTGAATTTTTATAGCTAATATAAATTTTTTAAATTATTTTGGGTGATACCTATTTGATTAGTATTGAGAGTTATTTTCTCACGAGCAAACGTAGAGCTCGCCCATTATACATATGTCTTATTTGGGGTAGTTTTTATTTTTTTTTCTTTTTTTTTTTTAAACCACTGTCGTTAGAGTTTGGGGAGCATCGTTTTCATGGTCTTTTGGAAATTTGTGTCGTGTTTAGCTTGAGTTTTGTGGTGCCAAGTAAAAAAAGACGGTGCTTCACAAGCTCATTACGTGAAATTACTCATCTAAACCCTGATTTTTTCATGACATCCACTGTTAACCTCTTTTTTGGTGAGGTCTTTTCTCTTCGTGGTGTCTAGGATCTAGCCTTAAGATTTTTTATTTGACTTATAGAGGACTAGTACTGGGACCTACACCAAGTAGAAATTCAAGTCACTTCATGACCTCTTGTAGTCTCGTATGGGCGATTTCAAGTCCTCAACATTTGGTTGAGTCTATTAAAATCAACATATTGAAACTCAATTTGAGTTTCTATTAGAATCAGAAGAACCATAAGGAAACCCTGCAACACGTGATGAGTGACTCGTTGTCGAGACCGGTCTGCTTGACTTTGATTGTTGTTTAGGCGAGAACCGATCATCACTTTACTCGTTCAAAATCCTTCACTTGTCGTACCGCACGCGAATTGAATTCAAATCAACATGATCACCGAGGAGCTTGTCCAGATGACCCCAGATGATGAAACACATCGCGTGAGCGCGTCCAATGCCGATCTTGCCTAAAAGGACTCATATTTTGATACGGTTTCGTGCGCCATATAAATGGATGCATGTAGCTTGAATCTAAAAAAAACAGAGAAAGATAAAATAAATTAATAAAAAAGAGGGGAAGATAATTCCTATTTTAAACTAAAGCATTCACGTATCTCCCGGACCCTGGTCCTCTTCCGTGCGATGTCTTGGTTCACTCGAAGCTTTTCTTTCACACGAGATGAAGTTGACTTCCTGTTCGCTCTGCCAGAAAATCCTTCTTCCCTCTGTGCCCGAAGCTTTTGCTCCCTTCGCCCCTTGTCGGGTTTCTGGTTATGTGTTTGTTCGTCTTTCCAAGCTTCTGAGCCCGAAGCCCTTGCCCGGCTAAAAAACCTCTCCTTCTTCTTCTTAAGTCGTGAGCTGCCGATTCTTTTGGAGATGATCCTCGACACATCATCTGCCGGCTAACCTTAACCTGCTATCGGATCTCTCACGAAGAAGAGGGCGAAGATGAGAGAAATTCTCCACATCCAGGGCAGGCAGTGCGGCAATCAGATTGGAGCCAAGTTCTGGGAGGCATCTGCTTACTATTACTTGGAGCCTGGTTTTGCAGAGGCAACGACAGGATTATTGCTTCTAAATTTGCTTCCTAGGCTAATGTGGTAACCGTTTTACCCGAGTGAACTCGAAGAAGCTCCAAACTGTCCTCTGCATTGTCAAGATGAATGGAAATACCCGAAATTTTTATACACAGCTCCTCTCTAAAGGCCTCACTAAGCACGTCATCATTCCAATGACCATCCATAATAAATTGTGAAACCCGCCTATCACCAATAATATCAATATTAGAGGGCATGTCCATTTGGCGAGAGGCAAATCCTATATCCAGATTGTATCCATAGCATTAACTTTGTTCCCATTAGCAATCCTCCACCGAACAGCAGTTGGAGAACCTTAGCACCATTACATAAGATTTTCCTAGCAATAGAAGTATTTCTTTTAGAATTCTGCACCAAAATATTATCGCCATAAAGGCTTTCTAATTAACCTGTGAAATAAAGAATCCTTACAGCTTTACACAATTCTTGCACGAAGGAGGCCCGTCCAAGTTCTATAAGCATGGAATACCAGACCCTCATGAGAAAGAGGCCTACAATGATTCTCCTCAGCTTCATCCAGAATACTAGGGGGTTACCTAAGAATGAGTGATAGCATACACGAGAACGAGAAGTAAGGATGAATTTATAAGAGTGGCTCTGCCGGCCAAAGAAAGATGCCGCATCCCTCTCTTTGTTTTTTGGGGTTGGTGCTACAAATCTAACAACCAAAAGTTTAATACTTACACTTAATGTAACTGCAGCAAACATTTAACGCCAAATTAGACCCCAAAAAAAAAAAGACAAGATAAAAAGATTAATGTTTTAACACAGCTAAAAATTAAGAAAAATCAAGTATTGTAATGCACTTTGTACCACCAGCTTCTTATGTTACCTTGTATTGAAAATGATTAGTGAGCTAGGGGGCATTTACAAGCATACCACCCAATGCCTACGTATTTACAGATCTAACATCTAGATTTTTAACATTTATGCCACCCAAACATTAAAAATAAAAAATATCATTATTTTGACTTCTAAAAAAAGAAATAAATGCAAGAAATTAAAGTTTAGCGATTAGATTTGCAACTACATGGGAATCGAGCGGTATTTCAGTAAATCTTATATATATATATAGGTGGACTTAGTTTCCTTTCATCTATGGTTATTTTTGAAATAAGAAAAGTTACATATTTTAATGCAACATGTGCAGGTGATTATCTTTGTATGTTGACTTGATATTAAATTTTTAGATATGTACAACATTACTATAGAAGAATAAGCTTTCCTTGAAGATTCATCAAATTATTTGGCTATAATTTATTTATTTCGTTTGATCTAAAAGATTGAAAATTTAGATGATATTTACATAATTTATAATTACAATATGAGTTTTTTTGTATATATTTAATTGAAATGCATATATACAAAACTATAATGCTTATGATCACTCTGTCAAAACACAATTTTTACCACAAATCATCATAATTTATTTTTTTTTTATACCGTTATATTATATTAGGATTTATTTACACAAATGTTACGTCCTCCCCCATAACCAAAAAAAAAAATAATAATAATAATTCATTTTTAGTATATAAGTACTAGTAGTAAAATTCAATTTAAATTGAGTTCTAAAAAAAATGAAAACTAATGAAAAATAGTTATGATAATTCTCAAAATAAATAAACTACATTAAAATGTCAAGTTGACCTACTAAATTGACCAAATTTTTAGGGCCGGGTTGGTCGAGTTCCAAGAGATGAGTTCGAGAGACAAAGTTCTATGGGCCGAGTTAGCCGAGTTCTGAAGAAGTTTTAGAAGGTGGTTTCTAAGGGTTGAGTTTCAGAGGCCGAGATACAAGATTGGGAATCCTAAAGACTAGTATTAAATGTTGAGTTTCTACCTTCGTGACGTACACATATTCTACATAGAGCCACATGAAACAAAATCAATTTATCTCATAAGAGACGTACGACCTTCTACACTCTAGTCACCCAAACATTGATGTCTCGTATCTTTATCTATTTTTTACTTATTTTTTGTCAAATCGTATACAAAAGTAAAATACACTCCTATCCCAATATACAAGGAGTAAAATTTGGAATAGAGGGGAGGAGCTTTAACCTCATTTGCGGATTCTCTTCCTTTCTTTTGAGGATCTCTCTCTTTCCTCTCGTTGTCCCTCTTTCTCCACAAATTTAGGCATATCAACCCATATATCTAGACCAATAAAATGAGGGTCATATAATTGCAACTAATTTTAGACCTATCTTGAAATTGACAAATGACTCTGAAATCCATCCTATAAAAAAATTTAACAAAATATTTTACCTTTCAAACCTCTAAAGTACATTAATTTCAATCACTCAATTTAGTTCTCATGTCTACCCACCCATCCTAATTAAAATTTAAATAAAACATCAAAACCAAATCTTTTTTGGCTCCCTCAAAATTCTAAACTTTCATTAATTTCGCTTACTTATCCTGTTGCCCCTTATAAAACCATATTGAATCTAACTTCACCATCATCTCACAAAAATCCTTTTTTTGTTATTCTTTCTGATAATTCAACCACCAATCAAGATTCTTTAAACTAAATTTGGAAACCTTTCTCATCTTTCAGATTCATAAAACGACTCCCGAATCCTATAAATACAACGGAGATGGAAACAACACGATATTCTTCACCTCTCTTCACCCTTCTTCCTCCTCCAATGCAGCAAATTCCAAACGACAACCTCTCCTATCCGCCGACAGCGAAGCGGCGTCGCGGCCGCCCTCCCGGTTCAAAGAACAAGACAAAAGCCGCGTCTTTTCTCCGTCCTCATGTGCTTGAAATCTCTCACGGAGCTGATATCGCAGAAGCCGTGAAGAACTTAACCCGCAACCTTGGCGGCTACGCGTCTATTCTCACGGCCAACGGCCCCGTTTCTTCCGCCGTGTTAAAACAGCCATCTTGCTCTTCCGCCGCCGATATCACACTTCGCGGTTGCTACGAAATTGTCTCCATGACGAGTTANGCTATTAATAAGAATTTTGTGCTGCGCTTAAATTTCAACTCATGTGAAATTTTGTAACTAATGTAATTTTTTTTCAATTATATTCGATTATACCTATTTGATTAGTATTGAGAGTGACTTCCTCACAAGGAAACGTAGAGCTCGCTTATTAGACATAAGTTCCGTTTGGGGGTAGTTTTTAAAATATTTGTTTTGTTTTTAAAAGCACTGTCATCGGAGTTTGGCGAGAAACATTTTCATTGAGCATTGGAAATTTTTTGTACGTGCAACGTTGATTTACGAACTTGAGGGGAAGCGCCGTGTTCAGATTGTGTTCCATGGTGCCAAGTTAAAAAAGGCGGTGCTGCCCAAGCTCATTACGTGAAATTATCCGTCTAAACCCAGATATTGCGATGTCATCCACGATAGAAATGCCTGGGGGCTTTTCTTGATCAACGTCACGCAATGCTCTTTGCATTCATTCTCTTCCCTGCTGTTATTTTTTGCCTTCAATTCTTCTCTCCAAGTGAATTTTAGCTTTATTTTCTGAAGCTGAATTTGATTTGAAAATTTTTAAAATTTTATGCGAGTTTGTAAGGTTTACAACATTGGATCTTGGTTGATCAATATGATTTGGGAATTCGATGAGTATTTTGCAAGTGACACATTGATACAAGGCTTCAAGATGCTCTCCTCCTCTCTAGCTCTCTAGCTATTCTCTCCTCCTTTGTGGTAGCTTAAGATCTCATCCCTTGCTCTCCGCTCTCCTCCTCTCTAGCTCTCTAGCTATTCTCTCCTCCTTTGTAGTAGCTTAAGATCTCTCTCTCCTCCTCTCTAGCTCTCTAGCTATTCTCTCATCCTTTGTGGTAGCTTAAGATCTCTTCTCTTTCTCTCCTAAGTCTCACACCTTCTCTATTTATAGAAGCAAGAGAGTGGTAGGTGGGAGGTAGATGAGCGGTAGGTGAGATGTGGTAGGTGAGCGGTACCGCATTACAAAAATGTTCTTTTACCTTAGTTCAATAATTGGGGGTCAAAAAACAATTCTCCACCTTGACCCTCAATTGAGATGCTTCAAAGTAAAGATTCCCTCCACCTGGCCCCTAAAGGGCCCTCAGCCCTTGCTTGAGTTTGCTAAGTCCAAACAGTACAGGGACTTAGCAATCACTGTTCTTCCGATAAGATAGTACAACCCCTTTTTCCTGACTCCTTGTATGACGACACGAGAGCCTTTGGTTACTCTTATGCGGTCATTCTCTGCCTTAAATGAGCATCCGCTTGACTCTAACATACCTAAAAAAATCAGATTTTTTTGAGCTCTGGTATTACCTGACATTTTTCAAGTACTCATTCAACTCCATCAAACATCCTTATCCTGATTGATCCACTTCCAACAACCTTGTGGGCTTTATTGTCTCCCAGTAGAACAGACCTTCCTTATCCTGATTGATCCACTTCCAACAACCTTGTGAGCTTTATTGTCTCCCAGTAGAACGGACCAACCATTTTCCTATTATCGTGTCTCGAACTAGTCTTTGTGAGAACACATGTAGAAAGAAAACCTTGAGTCGAGGATACACTCCTTACTGGATTCAGATTCTGTGATCACCAGGTCCTCAGCAGAATCGTAGTCATCAGAGACTACGCTTGCTTCTCTTGATTCTTCTGGCTCTTCTTGGTACTTATTCTTCCTGTCTGGGCAGTTCCTCTTGAAATGATCGTCCTTGTGACAATGATATCACTTGAAAGATCCCCTTGATGACTGATTCCTGCCATCCTTGCTTGACCTTGATATGTACTGACCATTTCTTTAATCTTTCCTGTCTGATCTTCCTCTGATAATAAGACTGTCTTCGATGACTTCCTTGTCCCTGTGATGCTTCATCTGAAGTTCTTTGGCTCTAATCAGAGATTGAACCTCCTCCAGAGTAATGGTCTGCACCCTTCCATAGAGCATCACATCCTTGAAATGCTCGTAGCTCTTAGGAATAGATTTTAGCAACAACAGTGCCTTGTCCTCATCGTCCATCTTGACGTTGATGTTCTCGAGGTTGTCGATGATCTTGTTGAACTCGTCAATCTGCTCTGAGACGTATTTATCTTCATGCATTTTGAAGGAGTATAGGCGCTGCTTCAGAAAGAGCCTATTAGCCAAAGACTTTGTCAGGAAGAGTACTTCGAGTTTGGCCCAAAGTGCTTGAGTCGTTGTCTCCCTCGACACCTCCCTCAGAACTTTGTCGCCCAAGCTAAGGATTATCAAACTGCGGGCCTTGTCTAGTNCCGACCCTTGCAAGGCTTCTGCAACACCCTGCTGAACCAATAGAGCTCTCATCTTTACTCTCCATAGGCCGAAGTCATTCTTCCCGTTGAATTTCTCAATGCAGAATTTGACGGAACTCATTATCGTGGCTAGGATTCCTTCTAATGAATTCTACCTGCTGCCCTTCTAAGAACTAGGCTGAAATCACCAAAATGTTGTACTATTGTATAACAACCAAAAGTTTTCAGCTTAAACTTGCATTTTAACGCCTTGCTGTCCAAGAAATTCTCACTAAATTTCTTACCTTCTCCCCGTGAACTCCACTGTCTTCGCCAACCAAACGGAGAGCTTTGATCCCTTCTGACAGAGATCACACCTGTTCAACGGAGAAAACTTCATGTTTTGTGCTCGCGCCTCCTTCCCGCAGGCACTCCTCTATGTCCAACGGAATAAATCAGGGATTCCTCCCCTGCCTCTCGCACGAGAATAATTGTCTCTCCAGAGCTGTCGCGCCTCGCCAAACTGCTCAGGTCCTCCTGCTTTGCGAACTCCCGAACCCTTCTCTGTGCAATCTCCGCTTCTTCCCTCTATCCGAGCTGCTCGCAAGACCAAACTCCTGCTACGAAATCCTCTGCTGGCAGCCCTGACGCAAATTTTTGGCCCTCGCTCGCGGACTGTTTGTCCTCCGTCTCGCCGAACCGCACAACCTGCGATGTGAATCCAATCCATTAAAGCTTCCACTGCTCACCGAATTTGTCGCGATACGGCTGCCTGCGACGCAATCCTCTTGCTCCTCTGTTCGTGAATGTCGAACTGCTCTTCTTCGTCGCTGGCCGCAAACACCTTTACGCGGACACCTCTAGCCAAGAAGTATGGATATTCCCACAGACGGTGCCAATTATTGTGAGATATGTACTTCATGACATAGAAATGAGACACAAAGAGTACAAATCAAACAAGGTGTTTACGTGGTTCGATCCAACTGGATCTACGTCCACGGAAGGGAATCAATCAAATAGTTCACTAAGACTCCAACTGGATCTACGTCCACGGGAGGGAATCAATCAAATAGTTCACTAAGGCAAAAGAAATAAAGAATACATAGCTTATACATAGAGATGAGCCCCATCTTCCTTCTATGACCTCCCTCTCAAGCGACACCTTAATACAAGACCTCAAGATGCTCTCATTATCTCTAGCTCTCTAGCTATTCTCTCCTCCTTTGTGGTAGCTTAAGAACTCTTCCCTTGCTTTCATAAGTCTCACACCCTCTCTATTTATAGAAGCAAGAGAATGGTAGATGAGAGGTAGTTGAGCGGTAGGTGAGTGGTAGGTGAGCGGTACCACATTACAAAAGTGTCCTTTTACCTTAGTTCAATAATTGGGGGTCAAAATAACAAAGAACATATGATAAAACTTAATTGAAAAGTAAATGAGATCAACTAAATAAAGATTATAAATTGTGGAATGAATTAAAAAGAGAAGCAACTTGATTATGTTGAGATCCCACTAATAAAATAATAGATACATTCGAAGAATGTAGAGAGATAAAATTTTGATAAGTAGATAATATTGTTATAATAAATTGTTCATATTTTTTAATTATTCCAATAATGTTGTTTTTAACTATAAGTTGTGCGCAACACAAAAAAAAATCAAGGGAATATAGCTTACCGATAGGATCCACCTAACTATTATTTGGAAATAAATGTTATGACTACACTTTAATGTTGGAGATAAGAAGATTATAAATGAGCAACTTTTGTTAAGCGACTGTAGCTTGGAGTAAGAAGTGCCGCAACTATTATTGTGACAAAAGTTTAGGGATCTTGGTTTAATGACAAAGGTTACGAAGTTGTATATGGATGACAATTGTTAAGCGACTATAATAAGTGCATAAAGTTGGGTAGTTTTAATCGAGCAACAAAAGTTGAGGGATTATAGTATGGTGATAATGGTTAAGAATTTATAGATTGATGACAACTGTCAAGCAATTGTACATGGACATAGAAAGACAAGCAACTAAAGTAAGGCGATAGAAGTCAAGGGACCATAATATGGAGATGGAGATCAATAAGTTATAAAAGGATGATTGTTATCAAGGGATTGTAGGTGGGTGCCGAAAGTTGGGCAAATATAATTGTGTAACAAAAATTGAGATTGAGGTCAAGAAGCTATAGATTAGTTATTATGGTCAAACAACTTTGTATCTGGATATTACGAGTCAGGGGGTTATAACTATGCAGTGATGTTTACATGATAAAAAGTTAATAGTAATGATCAAAATATGGTGGTCTAACTATAGCGATTGAGTAGCAGTGCGGCAATGATAATATAACAGTTGTGGCATAATGATAAAAAAATCGATCCAATGATAGTAGTAGTTTAAAGGTGATGGTGGGGATCACGATGATGATAACAATCATGAAATTATGGTCTAATAATCATAATGGTTGGGGCAGTGGTAGTGGAATGATAATGATCTAACTGTGTTAAAGGGTACGTAAGGATATTAATGTTAGTAGTGTAATAACAACTACAGTTAGGTGGTGAAGGTGGCAATGATATGTAGTGATCTAATTACATCAATCGTGCAAAGTCAGTAATGGCGATAGTAGTATAGCAACATGGTTGTCAAATTAGGTTCATGGATTGAGTTTGACTTGACCTAAATTTTATCTGACCTAAGACTATTTTTACTTTAACTTGACTCAACTATTAAATAATTCAGAAAGTCTAACATAAGTCAACCCACCTTTAACTTGACTAATCTGCACCTAACCCACGTTACCCATTTAATATATGCATAACAATGATTCAAATTAAATTCAAATCAATTTCAAGTCAAGTTCAAGTCAATTTAAAGTTGTCGGGTCAATATTGTGCCGACGTGTCATTTTATTATCAATTTTAGGTTAGTAGGTCATCTCAAATTTGGCTTGAAAAAATAAAATGTGTTTAAAATTTTGAATCAGACTAAAATTTAATTGGTCAACTTGAATTAAAGAATTTTGAGTCATGTTTGAGTCAACTTTGAGTGTTGGGTTAAATTTTAACATCCCCTATTTGACAATGATGATAGTATGACGATAATATTGTCATTGGCAGCTTGATGATGATGATCATGAGCCATAGTGATAGCTGCAAGGAGAATGTGATTCAATGACAATCTAATAATGTTAAATGGGTGAAGCTCAACATCACTTTAAGGCCTTACAACTGTATTGAGTTTTATCTTCTTAGTCCATATTTATCCTCTCATGAAGATTTATTAGTTTATATAGATTTTGATAGTGACATTTTCATAAGTATCACATGTTGAATCATTTTGAGACGTAGGGTCTCATATCATTTGTAGGTACATACTACTAAGTGAAAGACTTTATATTGTAAAAAGCATGATCGAGAGTGAGGTGATTGAGAGTCCTTTGAGGAAACCCTAGGAAATATATTGATTTTAGATTTTCGATTGGTCAGAGGGAGGCAACNTGGGGAAGTCGTGGGGGGGATTTTGAGCGGGGCGTTAGTGGCGGCGGGGAGGGTGGTTGTGGTGGTTGCGGAGTTTTTTAATCCGGCGGTTTATGAATGGTCGGAGGTGAAGGAATTAGATTCCAGAGAGAAGCGGGAGCTGCGGAACGAAGAAGAAAAGTTTGAAATGAGGACTGGAGATGAAACGGCGAGTTCAGAGATCGTCGGCGATGGCCGGGATAATGGCGAGTGGTGCAGAAACTGGTTCGGGCAATGTGAGACAGACGTGCAGAGATGTTTTGACTTCCCGAAGTCCGGCGAGTCGGGATCCGGATATGAGGCCGGGGGATATGAAGCGTGGTTATTTCCCTTCTGAACCCACCTCCCGTTTTAGGCTATTTAGGTTGTGCTTTTGATTTCTTATGCCNGGGGGGGGGGGGGGGGGGGGGGGGGGGGGGGGGGGGGGGGGGGGGGGGGGGGGGGGGGAGGCCCCTTTTATGCATAATGGAGAAGATTATTAAAATAAATAAACTAGTACTTCTTATATTGTATGAAACATTTCTCCTGTGTCTTGATAGAAGAATGTGATACTGATATTAGATATTGCCGACCAACTTTAAGAATTAACCATACGGTGGTCATCCCTGATACCTTGGTGAAAGGATCAAGTCTCGAGTATCAAACTACGTCATTAATAAGGAATTGGCGGATGTCCTTATTAGTCATGATGGTTTATTCTAATAGCTCTCCTTGCATAGATGGGCTAGCTTGTTCTTCGAGGGAGACAATCATATTAACAGATGGGCTCGATTTAACAACTTTGAGAGATGGGCTTGATTCTGCCACTTCGATAGGTGCAGTTGATTCAACCACCTTGGTAGGTGGACTTGGTTTAATCATTTTGCCAAGTGAGCTTGGTTCAACCACTTCGGCAGGTGGGCTTGATTCATCTACTTCGTTAGATGAGTTGATTCCTTAAAATAAGTTTTAGCAAAAAATTTCATATACCCGTATCTATACATCACATGAATTTAGAATACCTCACGAGATAATTTGGAGTGATTCCCTTAATTATATGGTATTTCTTGAACTTTTGACTTTTAATAATATGAAAATTTTTGTGATTTTATACCTATTAAGTTTATCTCTTTACTCAGAAATTGACTTAAATTCTTAAAGATCATTCTGACATTTTTGATGTCATTTGATTCATCTCATCAAAATATTTAATTTAATTATGAATTCATTAAAATTAAAATCTAAGTATATGATTCTTAATTTGATTTTGATAATCTCTAATCCCAACATGCATTTAAATCTGCGCCTCAATCAAGAGTATTTGTTTTGTGACATATAATTACTATTTTTTAGAATTTATTTTAGCAGTGTTAATTTTATTTTATCTATTAATATTTCAGGTACCGCATTCTTCTCGAAATAGATTTAATATATTTAAGGCTTGTAATAATCAAAATCTGATCAAATTGTTTGACCCAATTTCCTTTAAAATGAGACTCAAAAATTTAAATTTTATTTAGTATATGATAAACTTTTATTGAGACTCAAAAATTTAAATTTTATTTAGTATATGATAAACTTTTATTAATATATATATATATATATATATATATAATTTATCTAAAAATAAAAAGAATATTTTTAATATAAAAATTTATATTAATTAAAGCGTTATCAAATGGTTGACCTAAACTTTGTTTCCAAAAGGCAATGTAAATTGACTATTTTTCAGCTTTTAATTCAGATTGATGTTTCTTTCATGTCAAACAAATCACACATTTTTTTTTGGCATTTAAATTTTATATTTATATTTATAATATCTTAGTGTCATAAAGCTATGCATGAAAAAATATATTTGTTTTTTAAATATAAATAATGATAATGCCTTTTTTATGCTGTCAAAATTTAAGTGATATAAATGTGTAAATTTATGTTTTAAAAAGAGAGAATAAAGATCTGAATGATATTAAATGATATATGATTCTCATATGTATGATTTATGAAGACTTACCCTATTAAAAAAAGACAGTAATATAAAACATCAACATTAATATACAATAAAATTAATATACAATAAAAATATAATAAAATAATAATATAAATAATCTAATCAATATGGATAATATAATCTATTATATATCTAAGTATGTAATTAAGATAGAAAAATCAAATTTAAATAATAGAAAATAGAGAAAAACTTAATTGAGCCTGAGGTTAAGAAAAACTGAGGAGATTGACTCGGAAATAAATAATTGATTCTGTTGAGAGCTCCATTGTAGAGTTCGCGCCTAAGAATTAATGGATAAATTATGTGAACGATGAAGTCTGTGATTACATAAGATTTTATTGAAAACGAATCAATTCTAAAGATTCATTGGTCACGTAATTGTTACCTTAGAGCTAGGGGCGTAAATGAGCGGGGCTAGTACGAGCTCAATTTTTATTCGTTTTCAACACATTTAAAATTAACTTTGTTTGAAGTAGCGTCATGCTCAAAATAATTAATGAACAATTTATTTATTCGACTAGAATTAAATTGTTTTTGTTCATTTTAACTATTATTTGTCTTGAAATTAGCTAAAATTATATAAGAATTAATAAAATTTAATTTAAAAATATAATAATATTATTTAATTTATTTTAAAAAGAGTCAAATATAAATAATTAATTTAAGCTTTACATGAATAGATATTCATTTTATATTTGTTTCATTTTTTTAAAGAATGAATCTGACATGAACTAATTAATTTGCAGGACATTAGCCGTGATCAACAATTATTTTTTTGGTCATTGAAGGGGTCTGGCACGCTGCCGGTAACCTCACCTGTTCCCGAGGCGCTCCTCTTTTACCCTTCACGAGATCGGCACCTGACATCGTCAGCAAATCAGTATCTGGTGATCCTCAAGAACGATACTCAATACGCATCATCCAATCATTTAAAAGAGCTAATCCAATTAATTGGCATGACCCCAGCATAATTCCCCACTTGGCTATTGGAGATCCGGCGGAACCCCACGACACGACCTCATTATTACCCATCACGTATCCCTTCAACTCCCAACATTCAATTCCATTAAACTGAGTTAAAGCGAGTTTGACTGACTCATTTAACTCAGCGTATGAGTTGTAAACCGTCTTCCAGTGGTCCAGTCCAGCGCGGGTCTCCATCGTTCNCCGCTCACGTATCCCTTCAACTCCCAACATTCAATTCCATTAAACTGAGTTAAAGCGAGTTTGACTGACTCACTTAACTCATCGTATGAGTTGTAAACCGTCTTCTAGTGGTCCAGTCCAGTGCGGGTCTCCATCGTTTACTCTGCTCCGAGCTTTTGACGTCTCCATTTCCCAACAATTTTACGGAGGGCGCGCGCACATGCACTCTCTCTCTACCCGCAGGGCTTCAATGGAGAACAGTGCGGTAGTGGCGTACAGCAATACGGGGAATGTAACGATCTAATTACGTCTCTTCTCCGGTTATTTCTTCCAATGGGAGGGGAGGACGGGAGTCGAAGAGCAATGTGGTGAGGTAGGTTAGGGTTTCTGCGTTTTGTTCTCTTCTCCCTGTTTTTGGAAAGGAATGGGAATCTGCAATGGGAAATCTTTGCCGCCACAGAACGGGAGCGGCTCCGCTTCTCCGTCTTTGAAGAGGAAGGAGGAGGACAAGGAGGTGAAGAATGAGGACGAGGAAAAGGNCTCTTCTCCCTGTTTTTGGAAAGGAATGGGAATCTGCAATGGGAAATCTTTGCCGCCACAGAACGGGAGCGGGTCCGCTTCGCCGTCTTTGAAGAGGAAGGAGGAGGACAAGGAGGTGAAGAATGAGGACGGGGAAAAGAGGGAGAAGGAGACGAAGAAAGAAGCAGCGGTGGAGGAGAAGGGCGGGAGTAAACCGTGGGCTTCACCGTTCTTTCCCTTCTACACTCCCAGCCCCGCGCATGGTTTCTTCTCGAAGAAATCACCGTGGAATGGTAGGGTTTCTGCTAGTTCGACTCCAGGCAGATTCTTCAAACCATTCCTGCCTCCGTCACCTGCCAAGCACATTAGGGCTTTGCTTGCAAGGCGGCACGGGTTGGTGAAGTCCAATGAGGATGCGATTATTGATGGGGAGGTTAGCCGTGGTTCTGCAGTGGCATTGGATAAGAATTTTGGGTTCTTGAAGGGGTTTGAGAGCAAGTATGAGCTAGGGGAGGAGGTGGGAAGGGGGCATTTCGGCTATACTTGCTGTGCGAGATCCAGGAAGGATGAGCTTAAGGGAGAGTTAGTGGCCGTTAAGATCATTCCTAAGGCCAAGGTTCAAAAACCACTCCTTTTTACATAGTCATAAGATTCTGTTTTCTCCGTTATGCATTTTTTGACAATGTCATGTCAATATAATCCTTTGATAATTAAAAAAAAAAAAGAAAAAATCGTTTGATAGTGATTTTATGGGCCATTTGCGTGCTGGTCAAAGTATTTGTAAATCACCATATCAATAAACATTCGCCATTGGTTTCTCACTTTAATGTTTTGTCACTTTTATCGTTTTCCTTCACTGTGTTTATTTTATTAATTTATATAAAATTTAACTGACCTTAGCCTTTTGCTTATGGTTTTATAGTAGTTTAATCAAATTAATTAAATCGGCCTTTTCTTTTGGACAGTCCTTTTATTATGCNCTTTATCAAATGGTTGACCTAAACTTTGTTTCCAAAAGGCAATGTAAATTGACTATTTTTCAGCTTTTAATTTATATTGATGTTTCTTTCATTTCAAACAAATCACACATTTTTTTTCGCAATTAAATTTTATATTTATATTTATAATATCTTGGTGTCATAAAGTTATGCATGAAAAAAATATATTTATTTTTTAAATATAAATAATAATAATGTCTTTTTTATGTTGTCAAAATTTAAGTGATATAAATGTGTAAATTTATGTTTTAAAAAGAGAGAATAAAGATTTAAATGATATTAAATGATATATGATTACCATATGTATGATTTATGAAGAATTACCCCCATTAAAAAAAGGCAGTAACACAAAACATCAACATTAATATACAATAAAAATATAATAAAATAATAATATAAATAATCTGATCAATATGGATAATATAATCTATTGTATATATAAGTATGTAATTAAGATAGAAAAATCAAATATAAATAATAGAAAATAAAGAAAAACTTAATTGAGCCAGAGGTTAAGAAAAACTGAGGAAATTGACTCGAAAATAAATAATAGATTCTGTTGAGAGCTCCATTGTAGAGTTCGCGCCTAAGAATTAATAGAGAAATTATGAGAACGATGAAATCTTACCTTAGAGTTAGGGGCGTAAATGAGTGGGGCTAGTACGAGCTCAATTTTTATTCGTTTTCAACACATTTAAAATTAACTTTGTTCGAAGTAGCATCATGCTCAAAATAATTAATGAACAATGTATTTATTCGACTAGAAGTAAATTGTTTTGTTCATTTTAACTATTATTTGTCTTGAAATTAGCTAAAATTATATAAGAATTAATAAAATTTAATATAAAAATATAATAATATTATTTAATTTTTTTTTAAAAAGAGTCAAATATAAATAATTAATTAAAGCTTAACATGAATAGATATTCAATTTTATATTTGTTTCATTTTTATAAAGAATGAATAGGACATGAACTAATTAATTTGCAGGACATTAGCCGTGATCAACAATTATTTTTTTGGTCATTGAAGGGGTCTGGCACGCTGCCGGTAATCTCACCTCTTCCCAAGGCGCTCCTCTTTTACCCTTCACGAGATCGGCACCTGACATCTTCAACAAATCAGTATCTGGTGATCCTCAAGAACGATGCCCAATACGCATCATCCAATCATTTAAAAGAGCTAATGCAATTAATTGGCATAACCCCATNAATAAGAAAAGATACAAATTGGGAGGGAAAAAGGAACCCCAACTAAAACCCAAAAGAAAATACAAGAAGATCTTAGGGGCTCCAATTCCACAGTACAACTCCACCCAAAAAAAAGTAAAAGACACGTAAGGTATCGTATACCCCAAAAATTACAAGTAACCCCTAAAAAATTATATTAAACCAAAAAGCATACCGTCGAATCAACCTGAAGACCAAGAAGCCAAATAAGTGGACGTCAACCCTTCTGATTTTGGCATGAAAGGACTGGATGGAATTAGCAGTGAGCAGATCGAAATCAGTAAACGTAGCATAAGCCGAAGTGTCCACCTTGTAAATCCAAGCTATAGGCTCCAAAACCAATAAGTTCAGACAAACAAGATTAAAAAATAAGTAAATATCCCAAGAAAATAAAACGATAGATGCAGTTGTAATAGATGGAAATGTTCCAAATTTGGAGAAACTGGCTAAGTCCACACCATCCCAAGTTATCCAAAATAAAGAAAGGTAGGAGCAAAAAATTCTCCCAAATTCAACCCCGAGTAGCGAAGTGAAGTAGAAACCTCCCCCAATAAATCTATGGATAAAAGAACACGACACTATATATAAAGAGCAAACCAAGATGCCTGAAATAAAATTCCATTGGATCCTCCTAAAAACCGGTACAACCCCCTATTGAACAACTGAAAAGGAGTGAGTGAGTTAACATTAAACTGCGAAGGAGAAATTTGCGGCCCAGTTTGGCCCCAGGTAACAGTAACGCAAGGCCTCCAAACCCAACCAGCCATGTAAAGGAAGCCAAAAATGAGAACAAGCTACCAAAAATTCACATAAAAGAAGCACTGATTGGAGCCACAAAAGAGGCATATAACCTTATACGTAGTACAGTAAATCATAGCCTGCACCCTTATATAATTGGATCCCAACTACCATCACAATTAACTTTAACCTAACCCAGAGGAGGTGGTTGCCACCTAAACACAGTGGCCATCCTACGCATCTTGGATTAAGGCAAAACATCATGTAAACCCAAAAGACGGGAAGCACGAGAAAAGTAGGCGAGAATGTGAGAGACCGAAGTAGAGGGAACCAAATCCAAACCATTATATTTTTTATCATTTTTGGCTACCCAGATAAACCACAACACCAACAAAGGGAAAGTAACCAATTTCGGATTCATAATTTCAGCCACCTTCCAACTACGAAGAAAATCATTAATATCATTGCCTTCACCCCATTTAACCCGAAAATGTTATCCCAGAGGAAACCAAACTGTTTTAGCATAGGAACATTGGAAAAATAAATGAGCAGTACACTCCTCCTCTAGTTTTCATAATTGGCATTGAGAAGCCAATCTAAGCCCTTTAAGCTTTAAAATATTGTTAATAGGAAGAAGGTTGGAAAAAAATCTCCAAAGGAAAAGGGAGATGGAAGAAGGAAGTTATTCCAAATAACTCCCCCCCAATGCCACTTATCAAAGCTGTAAAGATTCGAATAGAGCTTTTTAGAAGGAGACACATTAGCGGAGTTTTTTCAAAATGGGATGTCTTTAGCCGTCTTCTTTATAGGGATCTTAATAACATGAGCAGTTCTATCACCAACCAGAGACATCAACTTATTGACATCCCAATTCTCCTCAATCCAAACATCAGAAATACATAAATTATCATTTTGAGTAGTGTGAGCATAATCAAATTGATCCCCCAAGCCCCACTGATCATGCCAAAAGGAAATCTTACCTTCACCAATGTCTAAAAAATGAATATACTAGCAACCGATCTAGCTTGAAGAATGGCTTTCCAAATCTTGGAGTTCCCCACCTTCCACTGAACAGTAGAAGGATTAGAAGTTTTGCAATATTTATGGTGAAGGAACCTAGCCCACAACAAAGTATTGACACGGAATTCAAACAATAACTTGCACATGCTAATTTTAGAAATATTCTTCAAACTCTTAACACCAAGACCCTCGACAAAGAGTGGCTTAGAAACCTTTGAAAACACGACCCAATGTTTAGTAGTGCAAGTCCCCGACCAAAGAAATTGGTTAAATAATTTTTCCAACACTAACTGAGTACTTTTCTTAATATTAAGAATTTGGAGAGCATATAATGAAATACTCAAAATAACATTTCTAAGAAGGTTGATGCGACCCCCATTAGATAAAAAAAATGTTCATCCAATCAGTAATTTTGTGTTTGATTTTAACCACAACATCATCTAATTGAACTTGTTTCCGACGACCGCTAATCAAGTTGACCCCCAAGTACTTAAGGGGCAAAGAGGCCACACGAAAACTAGTATAATTGGCACTCCACTTAATCAAGGGGTTTTTAGCATGCTTCCCAAAATACAAGTTGCACTTATCTTTACTAAAGGAAAGACAAGAAGCATCTTGAAAAGTATCAAGGGCCCTGATAAGAGCTTTAATAACCGATTTGCTTGCATTATTGAAAATGATTGCATCGTCAGCATAGGCCAAGTGGCTAATCAAAATAGAGGATTTATGAGAAATTGAGTGAGTATTCTCCATCTTCAATTGATTAATTAGCCAGGAGAAATAATCAAAAGTTAAAATGAAAATAGCAGGGGATAAAGAGTCCCCTTGCTTAATTCCCCTAAAAGCAGAGAAGAAACCATAAAAAACTCCATTCACCAGCACGGAGTAAAAATTGTTCTCCAACCATCTACATATAAGCAAGCAAAAATTATACCGAAAGCCGCGGGCCTTGAGAACATTTAAGATGAAGTCCCAACTAGTAGTATCATAGACCTTCTTGATATCCAGTTTAAGTGCCATGTTGCCACCCCAACATTTTTTTTCAAGATCCTCAACTAATTCTTGAGCAAGAAGAATGTTGTCAGTAATCTCCCTCCCTTTAACAAAGGCCGATTGTTGAGGCGAGATAATAATATTAAGCAAAGTTTGAAGTCTCGAAACAAACAATTTACTTATGACCTTAGAGATAACTGAAGTGAGGGCAATGGGTCTGAATTTATCCCAACTAGATTTATCGTTTCCCTTAGGGATGAGCACAATAAGCAAAGG